>VYZW01045970.1:5190-29132 GCA_013401315.1 Balaeniceps rex
CTCACCGGGGCTTTGGCCTCTTTCTGTCCTATGGCCGGAGGAGCCGGTGCCCGGGGGTGTCTGCAGGGGCTGGGTGTGCGACCCGGGGCTGGGCACACACCTGGGCATGGTTTTGGCTCATTTTGAGCCCATGGGTATTTTCATCTTCCCCCCCCTCCCCCGGCATCAGACCCCGGGACGGGCACCCTTGTGCCTCAACCCCCCGTTCAGGCGTGCTGAGAAATGCCCATAAATGCCCTCTTTTCAGTTTGGTCACCCCATGCCTGCCCAGACCCCCCCATTGAGGACCTGAGACCCCCCCCAGGCCCAAGGGACAGGGGGTCACTGTGGGTTTGCAGCTGCCCCATGCCCTGGCTGAAGAGTGGTGGAGGTGGGCGATGCCGCCCAGGGCCATTCGGGTGACGAAGGTGGGAGCGGGCACCCTTGTCCCCAGCACCCCACTTCCCCCTGCTCCACCCACGCAGCACCCCCAGCCCGGCACAGGCTGTCCCCATGTCCCCAGCCAGGGTCTCGCCCTGGCTCTGGTGGGCTTCCAGGTCTCGGGAGCCTGTTCCCGCTGTGCGTGGCTGCCGGGCTGGCTGCCCTGCGCTCGCCTTACTGTGCTAAGCGCGTCTTGGTCCAGTTCTCTCTCCCCCGCTAAAGCTCTTTAAGTCACTGATCTGGTTAAACCGCAGCAATCGGTTTGTTTTGGCCTGCAAGTTAAATGTGCCTAATTCCTGCCCGGCTTACTCCTGACGCCCAGCCCTGCAGAGCCCCCGTGCCCACACAGGGGCACGGTCACATCACACGGCCCCCCCTGCTCTTGTCCTGGGTGATTTTGACCATGGCAGCCCCACACGGAGTGGGGTCCTGGGCAAATCCCTCGCTTGCCCCTGTCTCAGCCCCGGGGGATGAGTGGCAGCATGTGGCATGGGCAGGATGGTGCCCAGCATCCCCAGCTCAGCACAGGCAGGAGCAGCAAGAAGCAGCCAGAGATGGGTTGGGGATGCTGCAGAGCTGGGCAGCTTTGGACCAGGGTGCAAAGCCATGCCGTGGGGTCTGTGCGAGCCTGATGGGTCACCCAGCATGGGGCTGACCCGCCACCTCTCTCGGGGTCCTGCCCCGTGCACCCACTCCCCGGCAGAGCTGGGACGAGGCTCGGCTGTGGTGCCCCCCCTCCTCGGCAAGGCTGCCCTGCAGCGTCCCCCCCGCAGACCTTCTGCTCTTGTCCAGCCTCATTCCCCTCCCCAAAGCCCTTCCAAATTTTTGGGTGTTGAGAAAGGTTTTCTCCAGGCATTCAAACCCTTTTTTAAGGGAATCATTTAAGGGAAATGGGGTAATTAGCCCTGCTACGTGCGGGCTCGGGGCTGTGGTTTCTCATGGCCTTTCTCCTTCGAGGCTGGGCTGGAGGAAGCTGTTGGGCAACAGCCCGGACCGTCCAAGCTGTGATTTTCCAGGGTTCAGATATCTCTGCCTCTCGCCTCCCACCCAGGCTTGGCTTAAGCGCCCTGTGAGCCTCCCGTCACGGAGCGGCGTCTCTATTTTCAGCCCCAGCTGCCCTAATCCGATCACACGCCTCCGCCTGTGCCGCTGCTGGCTCCTTCCCAAAGCCCACAGGTGCTTTATGTTATGGCCTTGGGCAGGATCCGGCGTCTTCTCCGAGGGCCGTGTCCACAACGGAGGGGAGTTATCCTCCCGCTGTTCCCAGGAGCTGATCCCGAGCATCCCGGCACCTGCATGAGCCCTTTCCCTACAGCACCGGGGTTTCCCCGCACCCACAGCAGCCAAATCCACGGCAAGCCCTGGGAAGGGTGATGGAGGGAGGACTGCACCCCAAAATAGCTACGTAACATGTACAGCAAAGGGCAGGGTGCGGGTGAGTGGTTTCGCCTTGCTCATGCACGGCAGGGCTGGGGGAGGTGGGAACAGATCCCCCCTGCAACCCCTAATATATATAAAAATACATATATATATAATTTAAAATATATATACATTAAACCCAACACCCCGCCCTGCAGCAGTGAGGTACGGAGCAGAGACAGTAAGGGAGACAGCTCCCCCCCAGCACGTTTCGTTTGGCTGTCCCTGCTAATCCTCAGCAATCCCACCTTACGGGGAGACCCGTAACCTCAGCGTGGTTCATTAAGGGGTTTAAAGAGATTAATTGCCAAAAGCACCAGTTATTGCTTGCAGCCCCCCTGCTGCCTCCTCCGGGATGACCCGGAGGTCCCTGAGCTCTGCGCGCTGGGGTGTCCATGGGGATCTCCAAAAATTGCAGTACCACAACGCCCAAATCTCAAAAATAATGGATTTGGGGGTTTGGGGTTCCCCTTGCAGAGGTGGGGGAGCAGAGGCAGCTCCAGGTTGTCACCGGCACATCCCAGTTCCCGTGCGTGACACATTTCCCCCGTGCTGGCGCGTGTCTGTGAAACGGGTGGCACCCTGGCCTCGGCATCCCTGCGCCGGGGCTTGCGCCCTGATGGGACTCCGGGAGGTGGGGATTTAAGGAAAAAAAAATCCCCAAACTTTTGCAACCCTTTGTTGTTTGAAGGGAGGTTGGTTCAACCGGCAAAGCTCATTTGGCAGAGCTAGAAACGGAGCGGGTTTGGGGGCTCAGCGATCCCAGTGCAGGGGTACATGGTGCTGGTCCTGCTGCCCGGTCCCCGTGAAGGACCGAGCTCCTGGAGCCCCGTGAGTGTGCGACAGCAAAGCTGAGCGGCTTTGCCATGTCATGAGCATGGAAGGAAGGAAGGAAGGAAGGAAGGAGGGAAGGAAGGAAGGAAGGAAGGAAGGAAGGAAGGAAGGAATGTAGAGGAAAGAAAAGCAACCCACAGCCCTCTCTTCCCTCTCCCACGCCTGCAGGTGCAGCAGACCTGCAGCACCAGCGAGCTCATCGCCGTGCCATGGGATGGCTGACACCGGGACACCCAGCCCCTTCGGATGGAAATAACCCCCAGGCAGGGCGCTGCGCCCGCCACCCTGCGCGGGACCCCCGGGCACCACGCGGCATCGAGACCCGGTGACGTCCCCGGGGTGTGTCAGCCCAACGCCCGCCTGCCACCCCCGGCACCGCTGATGTGCGGCCGGGCTGACGCCGGGGACTATATCTGTCGGTGACAGGCGGGAAAGGAATCCGCGGAGGGAAGCCAAGCACAGGCTCCTCTCGGCTCTCCCCGTCGCCTCGCCTCTTATGGAGAGGAGCAGGAGGGAAGAGAGGCCGGGAGCAGCTCCCGTTATGGAGAAGCCCTGGGGAAGCCCTGGCTCGCGCGGGCGCCCAGCAGGGCCCCAGCAGCCTCCCCGGCAGGACACGGGGCGGACGACGTGCTTGGGACATGCCATAATCCATGGGGACAGCCCTGAGACACGGCTCGAAGCTGCCCAGCCGTGGCGGGATGGGGGGTCCTGCCCTCGCCGGGGCCGGTCAGGGCGGGTGGGTTTCCCCCGGGAGATACACTAAAGACCCCCAGGCTTTAGGTGGGTGCTGGGCACGCTGGGGACTGTGCACGGGCAAAGGGACTCGTTGCGATGAAGCACACAGTGATTTAAAAAGCAGCAGGACCACAGGCAGGGCTGACACCTTTACATTACAGCTGATGCCTCCTGGAGAGGAAGAGGATGAGGAGGAGGAGGAAGAGCATTGGTGACTTGGCTGGGAGCAGCCAGGCCATTAACCCGGCCTCACCCTGGGGTTTTCTGTGTTCCTAATACCCAATTAGCGCTGACCCTCGATGCTCGGGGGTCAGCCGGTCTCTGCCAAGGCGCAGGCAGAAGGACTGGTCGCGGATGCCTGGTGCCGCTGGGTGCCCGGTGCCGCTGGGTGCCCCGGCAGGTCGGAGCCGGTAGATGCATCAGCCTTCGCCTCTGGCATGGGCTCGCTCCGTGGTTCTCACATCGTTTCCAAGAAAAACTGGGTGGAGGGGAGCACGCCCGTGCCCACTGCAGCGGCTGCGGTGAGGGAGCAGCATCGGGCCGGTGTCACTGCCCCGGCGGCGTCGGGGCAGGAGGAATTTCTTCATCCTCAGCTGCGGTCCGAGGGCTGCAGGAGAGTCTCGCTTTCTAAGCGATAGAAACCGATGCTTTAAGGTACTGCAGCCACAGGGAAAAGCCTCAAGATGTGAACCCTGGAGGGACTCAACGGCAGAGGGGAACCCCCCGAGGGGGTGAGGCGCCGGGGGCGGTTTGGGGTGGGCTGCGTGGCCGTGCCACGTCGCAGCCAGCGGCACCGGCGAGGAAGGGTGGGCAGCGTCCGATGTGCAATGCCCCACCGTGACAGCGCAGGGCTGCCGCCGCGCAACGTTGCTCAACTTCATACGCGGAAGGATTTTGGGGTAGATTTGGGGTCCTTGGGGACCGCAGGAGCTTTGAGCATCTTTGGCACAGGCGGCAGGGCAGAGCCCCGGGGGTGCTGGGCACCGATACAGCCCAGGTCCTCCCTGAACCCTCCTGCCCTGGTGCCCAGCGGGGTTTTCCAGGGCCAGTCGAGAGCGATGCCCCTTTGCCGGGGTGCAAATTAAAAGCCTCTTTGTGCAAACCCGCAGGGCATAAAGAGGTTTGAAACCTGGGCAGCTCAGCACAGGGACAGGTCAGGGCATGGCTGAACCCCCCCAGCCTGAGCCCGGCTCCCCGGGAACCTCCCTCCAGAGCCGGGGAAGCAAATGCCCCTGCTCTTTCCCACGTGTTGTTGCGCTGTGCAAATATTTGCTTTGGAAAGCGCTGCCTTGCCCTGAGCCCCGCAGCCAAGGCCGGCCGTGGCAGGAAGGCTGCTCGCACCAGGCACCGAGGACGGATCCTGCTCAGACACAAAACCATGCTCTTTATTGAAGGGAAACAACGGCCCGGAGCTGCCCTCATACTCCGGGGATGCTCCGTGGGGATTTGGGACCTTCCTTGGAGCGGGGTGGGGAGATGCTGTCCCAGCCCGTGGAGCCTGGGGGCTCCGGCGAGGGGACCCTCCTCCAGCCCCTCCTCGGCCACCTCCACAGCTGGGAAATCACCCGGGGAAGGGGGCAGCGGGGCTGGAGGGGAGGTCAGCACCCTGTCCTGCAGCACCCTGGGGTGCAGGGAGTGTGGGAGAGGGAATGCGGGGTGCTCAGAGCCATGGGGTGTCCGTGCCGGGCTCGGAGCCCCCCAAAATCCAAGGACGTGCCCTGGGGATACACCTGCAGAGGGAAGAGCCCTGGGAAGGGCTGGGAAGCTCCTTGAAGGTCTCAGAGGGAAACCCCAGTCCTTTTTGTGCTGTTTTTCAACCCCCCCTTCGCTCTTAGAAACGCACTTTTGGCTGGCGGGCAGCAGGAGAGGGGTTTGTGGTGGGAGCCGGGCACAGCTGGGGGGGTTGAGGGCAGGAATTTGGGGCAGGGGCCCCCGCGGCGGTGGCGTTTCTGGCTCTGCCCGCGCTCCCCAGCCCTGGCCTCCGCGCCGCTGGGAGCCAGACCAGCCCTCAGCGTCTGGGACACTGGCCTTTGTTTCGGAGAATAAAGTTAGCGCTGTTACTCAGCCTGTCGCTATTCCAGCAATTCCTGCCTCCACTTTCACTCAGCAGCAGGGAAACATTCCTGCCTGGGGGCTGCCAAGAAAAATACGCACCGGAGGGACACGCCGGGACGGGAACCGGCAGCGCCGTGGTGGCAGGGACGGCTGCGGGACCGCGGCTCCCCAGGACGAGCATCGCACCCCGGCTGTGGGGTGCTGCCTGTTGCGCATCCCATAAGAGCCCATTCCCAGCCCGGGACACCAGTAACCCATCCCATCGACGTGGCGGGTGGCTTGTGGTCCCTTGGGTGACCAAACAGCAATTGGAGGACACGGAGACAAGGTGTGCCACCTCTGGAGCGTCCCAGAGGTGAAGCATTATCGCCGAGTGCCACCGATTTCCATGGAAAGTTTCGCTGATGCCAGCGGGGCTCCCATGGCCGCAGCCACATGGAGCTGTGTTTTTTTTTTTCCCTGCCTGATTTCTGCCCTTTACCTTGTGATAGGCAAAGCCAACAGCCCGTCCCCGGTGTCCCTCTGTCCCCAGGAACCTGCCACGTCCTCCTGCTGCTCCCCCGCTATCACCCCGAGCGGAAAAAGGTGGCTGCCCCGATAACCCCTCTCCAAGGGGTAAAACAACCACCTCGAGCAAAAGCTGCGGCCTCTGCCAGCTCCCACGTGCCGGCTACCGACCGGCGAGCCCCTGGCTACCGACCGGTAAGCCCCTGGCTACCGGGGTCTGCAGGCAGGGTCTGCGGGCAGGGGCTCGGCAAGGCTGCAGACGATGCTGTGGTTGAGCCGTGGAGGTTGCCGTGAAATCGTAGCCTGGCTTTGCCGGGAAAGAGGACACGGGAGCTTCGAGAGGCTGCGGTCTGCCAGGCTGGGGGGGCTCGACCGCAGGCTGACTTGCCCCCGCGGAGCACATCCAGCCTGTCTGCGGCAATTCCTCTTTCAGTTCTCGCCAGTGCTGGGGAGCAGACAGACAGACGGACGGAGACTTGAAACCAAAACCCACCAGCGGTGGGTGGCACCAGTACCGTCCTCCTGCACCCATCACTTCCCCTGATCGGGGTGGGGGGGAGACCTGATGGAGAGATTTGGGTGCTCTGAACCCCTGTCCTGGCCAGCACCTCCTGCCCACACTGGACTGGGGCTGTAGGACACATCCAACCTTGTGAGAGCCGAGAGCTGGTCCTGCTCCATCCTATTTTTGGGGATGATCCGCTCCCCTCCACTCCCTCCCACGCCGGGGAGATGCTGGCATCGCATCCTCACCCCCTGCTCTGTAAAACCCCGGAGAACGGACCCCCTGCCGCAGGCATAGTCCTAAAACCCACTGAAAATCCTTGTGAGCACCAAGACCCGACAGCTTTAATCCGGCCGACCAAGGACTAAGCAGAAAGCCCGGGGCAGCGCACCCGCAGCTGGGGCTCCGTGCTACAGTGCCCAACCCCGGGAACAAAGGGAGGTCGGAGGCCGGGAACGTCCCTTCCCAGCCCCGGGGACATTAAACAAACCCCAAGAGACCATTCTCCCTTTGTCAGCCCCACAGGTCACCCGAGGTTTGATCTACAGCCCAGCACGGCAGATGGAAAAATTCCTGGCGAGGGTTTTGGATCAGGTCCCTGCCATTTTCTTCTGGCTGGGGAGTTGCCGGCCAAGCTGCCGGGACGCTGCTTGCTGCGGTGCGAACCCCGAAAAGCCCTGCCCGTCCTTTCGAAGCCCCTCCAAAGTGGATCGTAGGGCTGTATTTTCCCCATTCCCCTTCTTTCCGAAAGCCTGTAAGCCCTTCCTACCTCTGAGAACAGAAGTTTGAAGCGTGGCAGGCGAACCACAGAGGTGCTTATCAGCTCAAAGCCTGGAAACATCCAAAATTTAAGCCCAAGCTGCACCATGGGTTCCCAGCTCTGCTTTCAGCCCAGGATTTTAGCCCAAATTCCCCCTTATTGCCAAAGTTTTGGCCAAGGTGAAGCTGTATGTCCACTGGGGAAGAGCTGCTGAGGGCTTTGGGGAGAAAACCTCCAGCCCGGCAGCGCGGCACCCAGCCTGCGGTGCCCATGGGTCCTGCGGTGCCCATGGTTCCGGCTGAGCTGGGACGCGCAGGGACCCACCTCGGGGGGGAAAACAGCCACGTTATTTTCCTCCTAGCACCCTGGCTTGTTAAAGCAGGCAGTAATAAGCCCCCAAAAAGTCAATTAAAAAGGTAAAAGGCTCACTTGGCTTTGCGCGGCTGCAAGGTTGGCCCATCCCGAGCCAAGCGAAGAGCACGATATTCAAGCTTGCTGTGGCTTATGTGCTTTAGGAACCCATCAATTTAGCTTTATAATTGCATTATAACCCAAAGCTCTTTGAATGTTGCTCTCTGCCCCTCCTAGGCTCTTCCGATAACCCCGAAGTTCGGTACATAATTAACGCTAAATGGCTGTCATCACCTGTGCTGCGCACAGAGCCTGTGCTGGGAGAGAGCGGCCGGGACACGGAGGCTGCTGTAATCTTGAAATACCTGAAGAACAGGGCACGGTGAGGGGAATTTATTACCTGCTGTCTTGCTCTGCTCCAGCCGGCGCTGCTCGAGCCACAGAGTTGCCAAGGAGAAATTCAAATAAATAGTCCCACCAAGAGCAAATAACCCGGCCCCGCTGCAGCTTTTGGGATGGTTTGGTGCTGTGCTGGTGGTGCGGATGATGCTGCATTGCTGGGCTTGGGCTCAGAGCGATGGGAAGGGGATTTGCTGGGCTCACCTCATCCCACCGTGCCTTGTGGGATGGAGCTGATGCTGGCAGCAGGGTGACCGGCACTGGGGATGTGCACAGCAGATGCTGCAAGGCAGGATCCGACCCCTCCAGCACACACGACCCAGCATGAGCATCACACCACACAGCCCCGGCACCGGGCCGTGCCATGCCGACGTGCCAGCCCATGACGGACACGTGGGGTGAGGTGACGGTGGGGACCCACGTCTCTTCCCTGTCCCCCGTACCACGTGCAGCCGGTGGGCTCACATCATCCCGGAGCAGGATGCAGCCCGCGCGCCCGTCCCGGTGCGTCCCAGCACACACGTGTGCACCGGGGGGGCTCGGTGCAGCTGGAAAACTCATCCCCCATCCTGGGAGGGGAAAGGCTGGATTAGACCCCCCCAGCCTGGGGCCAAGGGAGCGGGGTGGAGCGCAGCGTGGGGCGCAGGGACAGCCGGGTCCTTACCACGGCTGGGGATGTTGGTGCTGACCACGCACAGCTCCGGCAGCTCAGGCCCCAGCCGTGTTGGCTGGGGAGGAGGAGTCGGGCAGATGGGTATCACAAAGCACCGAGAGCCTCATCACCTCCTTTTTCCAGCCCGTCTCCTGCAAGGGGACAATTAAAAGGTCTTCCCTGAGCGTGACGCATGGCGTGGGGACTCCCAGAGCCACCCCGTCCGGTTTGGGAGGGTGATGTTCCCCCGACACCCCCACCCGCTGCCGGCACCCGCTCCAGGCTCGCTGTCCCGCTCACACGGGTGGCCCTGGTCCTGCCCTGGCTGTGACGGCAGGGTGGGGGCAGCCGCATCCCCTGGCCCCTCCAGCCCTGCGGGTGCGGCTGAAAACGCAATTCCCACCGGGACAACGCAAGCCCCAGGTGCAGGCAGCTCCTCTGTCCGCATGGAGCCATGGGTGCTCATGGGACAGCTGAGAATTGGGCTCCGTGTCCCTTCCTGATGCTCAACACCTTGTGCTGGCGTTTCGGCTCTGCCATACGGCACCTCCCGGCACCCCTTTACGCCAGGAATCGTGGCCAGCTGAACCAGTCCTGGCGTTTCAGGCACTCCCCGAGCTCCAGCGTGATGGCTCAGGGCAGCCCTGGGTGCTCCCGCCTGCTAAATCCCCCCTCCATCAGTATTTCAGCTGGAAATAATTATCCGGTGCTCACACTCCTGCCTAAAAGGACCTCTTCATCCTTCCCGACGGATCTGCTCGGCGTATTGACATGCCTGCGCAGAAACCCTGGGAAAGCCTGGCTGAGACCCCGGTGAGCATGCCGTTGTGCCGGGGGAAACCACCACGCTGGTCTGCCCTGTTGCCTCATCCTGCAGCCAAGTCCTCCCTGGAAATGGCCCCGAGAGCGCTGGCCTAGCCCAGCCGTGCACGGCTTATCGAGCTGGACCGGCTCCCAGCCGCCCGGCCAAGATCAGGCAGGGTCGGGCTCCGCTCTGCGCTGGAAGGGGCACCCCCTCCCCGTGCACCCCGTACCCGGCTCCCCCCCAGCCCGATGCTCTCCCCAGCCGGGTGCTCGCTCTGCACTGGCAGGGCTACGTTGCAACACCTCCTTTCACCCCATTAATCCCTTGAGACGCAGCAGAGCGGCTGGTGGGCAGCTGTAATTCATACCCACCCCTCAGCCTGCCGGGCAGGCAAGCAGCCGGTGTGGGGGACGACGGTGAGTTTTCATGCTGCCCAAGCTCCTTGGGTGTCTCAGCATCCTCCTCTTCCACGGGATCAGTGATGAAGCCAACCCAGCCAGGCAGCCGGCGCGGGGAGCAGCCCTGCGCCGCGAGGTTTGCCTGTCCCGCAGCGCAGGGCACGGCAGGAGCTGGGACAGACCACGGCGTGGGGCTGGGCTGTGGGGCAGAGCAACGGGGCAGAGCCCCCAGCCCAGCCCAGGGTGAGGGGAGCCAGGGGTCCGGGCGAGAGGCAGCCCTCCAGGAGCCCCCCCCTTGCAAAGGGTTGATTTTAGGGTCTGGCCGGTGGCACTGGCCCCCACATGTCCTCCCAGGGCAGGGGGGGCACATCCACTGCCACCACCATGCCTGGTGAGGAGCCATGGGCTGGCAGGGCCGGGGCTGGCAGGGCTGGGGCTGGCAGGGCTTTCACTTGCCGTAGGACAAGCAGCAGGAGGCAGGAGGAGGGTCAGGATTCTGGGAGAGCCCGGCACGGTTTCCCTCATAGGCAGATGTGCCACATCTGGAAGTCAAAGCTGGACTTGGATCCGAGTCCTGTTACAGGCGTGCTCAGATGCTGGAGCAGCCGATGCCGGAGCACAGCCCGCTCTCTGCTCGCCGAGGGACGTCCCGGTGCAGGGTGCAGGAGCCGGTGTGCAAAGGGCCAGGCTCGGCAGCGACCACGCTCCTTTCAGGAGGCTGCAGGGAGGAGCAGGCTCCTGCTGACGGCTCCACCAAGGAGAAAACCTTGTGCGGACGATTAAGCTTTACCCCAAAGCAGCCCGGAGGCAAACGTAGGCAGCTGCCAGCCTGCAGTTAGAGCAGAGGGAAAAAAAAACCCCAACACCTTTGATCCCGCAGCCCTCGGTGGCACAAGCCGGTGGCTGGGGGAAGCCCTGCGGCCACCTCGGCAGCTTGCTGGGCTCCCCAGCCCCACGCGGGGCCGGTGGTGCCTTTGCTGAGGTTTGGGGGACGGGGGGAACGGTGGGCACCCCCGAGAAGATAGGAGGAAAGGGAACGAGGCAGCAGCCACCGATGCGGCTAACGAGAGAGTGGATTTCCTCAATTATAGGATGATGCCAGTAATCCCGGCTTTCGAAGGCTTAGGGCAGCGACAACTGCTGCGGGATGAGCCTGCCTTCCTCCCACCCACGCGACAGCCAAGGAGCCCGGCGCCTTCGCTGTGCCGTGAACCGGGGAGCGGAGCGGCTCCTCGCCTGCCCGCAAACACAAGCCCCGGCACCCAAACACCCTGCAGCACCCTCGCCTGCCGAAGGGTCTCCCCTTGGCATTGGCTAAAAACCACCGACGGCCCCGGGGGAGATGGACCCCCCAGCCCAGCCCATCGTGGTGGCTCCTGGCTCCCGGCACGCTCGAGCCAGCAGTGGCTGCCATCACCTCTCCCGGAGGCAGGAACCGGCCCTTCCTGGCTGCTGGTGGGTTTTGCGCTTACCTGGGGCTGTGGGGAGCTGCCGGGGCTGCCAGGGGACGGCTGTGCTGGCGGGGAAGAGCAGCAAGCCCTGGGAGCCGGGAGCATCCTGGTTTCTCTGGGGGTCACTGCCCTGCGGGGGAGGAATTTCCTTTACTCCGGCCAAAAAGACGCCGTCCCTATCGCGGGGGCAGGACAGCAGCGAGAGGGGCACTCGTGGAGCCAGATTTGAAACCTTGTTTTCCCCCCATTGCAGCCCCCATGGTCCCACAAAAGCCTTGAACGTCTCTTTTATTCTCCCCATCGCAAGGAGTGAAGAGATGCTTGCAGATAAGAGAGGGATGGACGAGAGATGGGGCTCAGTTTTGGCGCCGGATAAACCACGTTCACCCAGCCGGGAGCCAGCTGGAAAACAGAGCTTGTCCCCGCGGTCTCTCCTGGCTCAGCTGCGCAGCCCGGGACGGCCTCGGGGCGGATGGGTTGAGGTTGGACGTAAGGCAGCCTGCCTGGATAAAACAAATCATCAACTAAATAACTACCGGGCAATTATTGCTATTAGCAATGCCGACCGTCTCCAATTCCCTGGGCATTAATGGGAGGTGGAGGGTACCCGTCCCCTCCCAGGGGTAGGTCACCCGTGACGTGGGATGGTGGTGAGGATGTGCTTACTCACGTCGCCCTGCGCCCTCCGTCACGAGCAGCCCGGCAGCACCCGCCGAGCACGAGCCGGAATAGCAGCATCCAGCCCCAAATGAGCAGGTTGGGTTCAAAGGCCGCCTGCTACGTTCCAAAACCCCCGAGCTGCTTATGGGTAGGAGCAACCCCGGAGCTGCAGAGGAGGCCACCCGTGCTCTCCGCAGTCCCTCGCAGGTGGTTGGCACCGTGGGGAAGGGCTGCATCCCCCCTGCCTTCCCACCATCCACAATTAAGTTCTTTTTTTAGCCTTCTCGGGACGGCAGCGCTGCTCCTTCTGAGCCCGACTAAACCACCCCCGGGCAGACGATCGTCCTTTCAGGGCCCGATTCCTCCTGAACCCCATCGCGGCAGCGAGAAAACCCCTCTGCAAAGGGGGATTACACCCGGGATGCTCAGCCTTTGCCATCGGAGTCCGCAGGGACCGTCCAGGGCTGCAGGGGAGGAGGAGCAGGGGAAGAAACTGGCTCAACTCGTTACGCTGGGGCTATTTGAAAAGGGCGGTTAGTCAGTGCCAGGTTAACATTATGTCCAGTCTTGAAGGAATGCAGCCAGGATTCATTAGGGGAGCAGTAGTTAGGTGAGTCACTCCGGGGACATGCGGATTTAACTGGGATTTCAAGCCCAAGCGACCTGTAATTGCATATTAGGAGAGGGATGCTTAAAGTAATCGGCTGTTCCAGCCACGCCAGCCCGGTGGCTACGGGGGGAAGGGAGGAGGGCTGGAGGGGTGTCGTGCATCCAGCCCCTCCTTGGATTACAAGGCAAAAATATAGGCCACGCAAACACCCTGGGGAACGCGCTCGCTTGGTGGTTTTCCCTTTGAAGGCAGGGTGACACTGCTCTTGCTGAAACCGGGCTTTAGTGGCAAGATAAGCAGGGTAAATATGCCGTGGTGGCAGGAGAGGGCAACGATCAACCCACCCCGGTGCTGCCGGCTGAGCCCCGAACAGCCGGCCCCGTGCAGAGCTACCCCGACGAGAGATGTCCCCAGCCGTCACCGAAGCGAAACCTCCTGGCTGGGAAGGAGAGGTGGGAACAGCCCTTCCAAACTCAGCTATGACACCCTGGAAAAATAACGTAAGCTCTTCGGAGTGAAAATGCGTGTTCTCGCTTGTACGGGGAGAGAGATAACACGTTACACATCGCCCTGCACCTCCCCTGGCACCGCTCCAGCCCAATGCCTGTCTCCAAAACCACGGTCCCACCTACAAGTTCTCTCCTCTCCTCGAAATGTCGTTATTTCCCCTTGGCATCGCTGAAGGGACGTGCAGAGGGTTGGGGTAAGGGGGTGCAAGGACACCCCGTCCCCGGTGCGTCTGACAGCTCGGTTGTGCAACAGCTCAAGGCTGCAGATCGGGGTTTTTGGGGGTTTTTTTTCCTCCTTTCCTAAGAAAACATGATTTTGCGACAGTTGTCAGTCATCCTCCTTAATAACTTGGGATGCCAGCAGATGATTTCAATCAAATTTGTCAGAGCCATCAAGTTTCTACAAGCCGAAATGGGGAGCCGGGCACAGGGATCCACCCAGACGAGGGAGCAGCAGAGCGACCGCAGCTTCCAGGAGCTCGGCACACACGTGGCTCTCACCGGCTGCGGCCGACGCCGCGGCTCGCTCCACCAAAGCAGGAGCTGCTAGAAGAGAAGGAGCAGGGAAGAGCGGGCACCTGGTGAGCCGGCCTTGGCTTTGGCAGAAGCACGTGGGGGTTTTGGGGAGCTGGACCGCTGTCTTAGAGCGGCACGAGCCCACCTCTTCTTGCAACGGCTGGGAAGGGGACGCCTGAGCTCCCGATTTGAGGCTGGATGCACGAAGCCAGAGGTGGGGGAAGGTGGTGGACCTGGAGGATTCACGGAGCTTCCCACTGCGCCTCCCTGACACTCGCCAAAATTTCTGCAGCAAACAGCAGTTGGAGCTGAACAGCGCAAATGCCCCATGCACGGGACAAAAAAAAAAAAGAAAAAAAGCCTTTTAAACACTCCTCCGCCTCCGAACCAGCTCTAACGTAAGCTGAAATCCTCTTTGTAATACAAAAGCCTAAACTAGAACCTCCAGCAGACAGGGCCAGCAGATAAGATAGGTTCAATGGCAGAGCACACGTTGCGCGCCGCACATTTCTCGCTATCGGCCTTCACCCCGCCGCGGCTCAGCTGCTCCCCAGCCTCAGGACCGGGTTTGTGCCATCCTCCGGCCGCTCAGCTCCCTCCCAACCCCGCTGCCACGGCCCCACCGGGAGCAAACTGCTCTCCGGGTACGTACATATCAATGAAGCATTTGTCTCGTGCTTGGCACCAGGCGTCAGAGCACAAGGGTCCGTGTGCTGGATCGCCTAAACACAGCTATAAATGGAAAGAGGAGCCGCACAGACAGGCTGTTCTCTCATTCTCCATGAGCTCAAATAGCAGAGTTAACACCCGCGCTGCCCGAGCTGCTGCCGAGGAGGAGAGCAGGCGGGTAGAAACGTTAGCATACTACAAGAGAGGCTAATTAGAGAGATTGAGATGCAATTTGAATGCCACGCTGGGTCTAGCTACCGCCCGCGTAGAGATGGTGCCACCCTCAGCATTCAGCCGAGGGATTAAGGACAGCTGAAAGCAGGAAGGTTGGAGCAAGATGCTTCTTGCATTCTGGAATTTCAAGACAAATTCCTCCCGTTTCAGTGATTTTGGAGCTCGGCCAGATGTCCTTCCAGGAGAAAAGCTGCTGTAGGCAGGTCTGCAGATGTAAACCCCGCATCGCAAAGCCCTGGCGATGATCTAGCCCAAACAACACTGAGTATTTTTGGATGTATCTCAAGGCATCGATCACCCACCAGCCCTTTGCAGAGGTGCTGCAGGGCACCGTGCCACGCCATGCGGCCGTGCTCCCACGCAGAGCGCAGCGTGGGCTTCTCCGCTCCTGACCTCAGAGTCATGCGGGCACGGCCAGCGCAGCCCAGACCAGTCTGCCATGGGCATAACACCAGCGGTCTAAAAATAGGGAATTGCTGGGGCAGAGCCACAGCCACCCCAACGCGCGTCTTTCCTAGGAGCAAAGCTGTAGAGCCGAGGCTGGGAGAAGCACTCGGGCACCCAGCACGCACCAACACACCCATCACATCGAGTCCAAATCTCATCCACCAGAAACTCAGGCACATCCTGACTTGTCCATCACCCTCTGTTCAAAGAGAAAAATAATGACAGACTACAGGCTGTGAGAAAAATATATGTGGGTTGTTTTTTTTTTTTATTTGACAATTAACAAAAGAGGGATCCAAATCTCAGTTGTAAACATTGATAGCTCCTTTCTGATCACAACTAGTACTTTCCACGAACATCCTTTTGTATAGTCTGATCCGCTCCAACAATGACACGCCGTCTCTGTCAGGGCTTTTGCTGCTCTGCTCAGGGCCACAAATCCCGAGGCAGCTTATTCACCAGAGCATCAACAGCCATCGGCAGGACCCACCACCGGTGCCGAGAAGACAGCTGACAAACTAAGCAAATATTTTAGAGCCACTCCCATACACGAGACGCTCAGGGAAGGCAGGAGCTCCATGCTGCGTTGCGTGCCAGCCAGAGGCAAGCATCCCACCTCGCTGCCAACAGGTTTAGAGAGAAATCAGCCCCTCAAGAGCAGAGTTCTACTCGAGCAGGCAACAGGGACATGGTCTTACATGGTGCCAGCCCAGCAAGAACAGCCCAGACCTGTTGTCAGAGGGAAGCTTGGCCCTGAACTGTACAAATTTGGAGATGCAGAGCCAGCAAGTTTGTCCCGCAGAGGGACTGGCATGTCGTCAGCTCGATTGTGGCAGTGGAACCAGAACTGCCTGTAGCTTGACAAGGGGAAGTGAAACTTCATCTCAGGCTGGAGAGCAGCCAGAGTTGGAGGAGCTTGCACCCAGCTACAGGCAGCCAGCTTCCAGCCATCACACAGGAATCCGGCCTGAACATCAGCAGATCCGAGCTTTTTCGGGAGATAAACCTCTCACCCTCCCCCTTCCAAGAGGAACCACTCTGCAGGGGGGTCAGCTACACAAAATAAGCAAGTCTTAATTACTCAAGCATCCTTGTGCTGTTCATGACCATCAGCAGACAAGAATGAAGTCATGGAAAGCCAGGAGCAGCAGCGAGAGTCTCCCAGTACTGTCCCCAAGACAAGGGACCTCGGATCACCACCGACACCGAGCAGGCAGCCACATTGGGCCACCCTCCCCCACCAGCAACTTGAGGAGCCACCAGGAAAAGGGAAGACGCACAACACTAAAGAACAGCGTTATAAATAGAAACCTCCCTCAGCCGCCGGAGTGACCTGCCAACAGCTACACGCTTCCCAGGCTCCGTAGCCGCTTCGATTTGAGGGACTACAGCAGCCTGACGTACACTCGGCCAGGTCCAGAACCAGGATCTCAGCTCGCTCCTCTCGAGGTGACCAGTTGGTTCAGAGCCTGGTTCTTGGTGGGAGTAGGGTCAGCCGTCTCAACACCCCGCCACCCAGATGGACAAGCAAATAAAAAAAAAATCCAACAGATTTGAATACACTGTATTTATTTGTAACAGATTCTAAAGAATCTAGTGAGTCTATGTCAAGCCCATCGCATGACAAGTGATACAGGTGTAGGAAAAAAAAAAAACATTTAAAACAAAATCAAGTGCCATTCAAGCTACTGGAATCTTCCAATTGCCCCCTCACAGGAGGCAGCACAGTATCACTGCAAGGTCTAGAAAAATTCAGATTCAACCCATTCACAAGAGTCCCACCACACACACTCCGTAAATCAAAAGTGCAATCTCAACGTAAGTTGCCCTGTTGAGCTGTTGGCTGTAGGGAATCTTTTTGACATCTTAAAGGGAAGGAGGGAATCTCAGTTTAGTGCGTCTATGTGTCTGTGGGTAGAGGGTAAGCAGCCTGTAAAAAAAAAAAGCATGCTACATGTCATCTATGTTCATCTGAAGTTTTAAGATGCAAGAAAAAAAAATATCTTCCCTTGAAGCCACGAAGGCGGCGTACTTAGGATCTCAAAAGCAGCCCTTAAACCAGTTTTACCTTGCACCGGAAAAATCTCAAGCTCTCACCACAGGGATTAGGCTCTGGGCACCAGGGAGTTACCGGGCTGTGGCAGAGTCTCACGCCAGCCTTGTCCGTAAAGGCAAAGCTGTTCTACGGGAAGGCAGCTAAACCTGTAATAACTACATCGTTAGTGACACTTCTTCGCCTCTGACTGGGTAAGAAGCAAAGCTGGACCAGTTTCAAATCGGTTAGTTCATGTTAAGTGCAAGAGCCCCCAGATCATTCCCCCCCACCCCTTACGCCCACTCCACATCGCCCCTACCCCAAAAAAGGTAGCAATCTGGCTATACACATTCCAAGGATCTAGTCTTTATTAGAGCGTTCAATCTGCCCAGCTATTACAGTTTTGTCACAAAAACAAAACAAAAAAAATAACCAAGTTAGTAAAGATACTCAAGTATGTCAGCCTCAGAGGAAGCACCATGAAGTCACGGTGTTCCCAGAGCAGCATCTCTAGGGAGCGCCTGCTTGCTCGCCCACCTCTCCATCCATGCATAGTTAAGTCTGAGATGATGTTTCACGAGAACGGGCATGGCAATCCAGGCACCTCAGTGAAAAGACTGTTTGTGCTCTAGACACCCAACAACTTCAAAGCCACATTTGACTGAAGAGAGCCAAACCCTCAAGACACAAGAGGGTTTGTTTAGAGAAGACATACTTTTTCCTAAGGCCAACTGACTTTCGCACAAGTCTCCCCCCCCCCAAGCTCCATTTCTAGCTAGAGAACGAATTTCAAATGCCATCAGTGGCTCACATGTGGAATCACGTAGCTGGAAGTAGGCTGCTTTTGAAGATAGGACCTGCCCGAGGGCAGAGGGAAGATCTCCAGCCGTAGGAGGTTAGAATCTGGAAGAGGTCTGCCTATCTCCTAGAAGGACACGGGCTCCAGCTCCCCTCACAACAACAGCTGGAGATAACTGACTAGTGAACTAGTTGGTTTGTGCTTCAAAGGACAAGCCTCATCTTCCCAGATAACCCAGCCGGCCTCTGGCTTTGTGCATTAAAACCACACTTGCATGCCAAAAAAAAAAAAAGCAGCATTTCAAATTCCCCTAGAAAATACACGATTAGGTACGGTAGCCTGGGGCAGGCTCCTGGACAGATCTTCTGCCTCATCATCTATGTACATGATTACATTTTGGCACTGCAGACTCGGGAGCTTGAGTAAATCTATATGTAGGTCCCTGCTGCCTTTTCTCCATAAAGCTCCACACAGCATTTTCCACCATGCACTCCCCCCCCCCCCCCCGCAGTGCCCCCAGTTTTAGGCATTTACAGGTAGTCATTCAAAGCCCAACCCTGTTTATGCAACTCCACTTTGACAGCTATTTGCTACAGCTGGTCCTTCACAGGCAGCAAGCCATGCCAAAAAACCTCAGCGACATGTAACCTGCAATCCCATTCTTGCTTCAGCGAGGTTACTAGAAACGATCTTACAAGCCTCTCCCCCCCCCCCCGCAGTGCCCCCAGTTTTAGGCATTTACAGGTAGTCATTCAAAGCCCAACCCTGTTTATGCAACTCCACTTTGACAGCTATTTGCTACAGCTGGTCCTTCACAGGCAGCAAGCCATGCCAAAAAACCTCAGCGACATGTAACCTGCAATCCCATTCTTGCTTCAGCGAGGTTACTAGAAACGATCTTACAAGCCTCTCCCCCCCCCCGCCACCCCGCAACAGAAACATTTTCCTCTTTGGACATCCCCACTCAAGCTCTTGGGATGTCAGCCCCTGCAAAAAAAAAATAATGTTTACAGTACAGTTGTGTTTATATTGTTACAGGCACTTAAACAGGATTCTTTGGTCCTTCAAAGGAATTAGCCACTCTGGCTTCTATCTTCAGAAACCACAAGTCTGCACACCCATAACACCTCCCGCACTAAAAAAAAATTCAGATCCATTTCAGGGCAGTGCAGCTCTACCTTAGCGGAATTCTACAATCTCCCCTCACACACACCCCCCTCCCCCATTGCTTCCAGAATTCATTAAGCGATCGAGTCTTCCTGTAAACGTCCAAGTCATCTAGTTTCCATAACACTGCACTTCCCATCACAGTGTACAGCAGACAGGCCTCGTTCCAACAACCCGAGGAACAAGACACTCAAGCAAGAGTCCAGGAAGTTTCCTTTCGTTGCAGTTCTAGAAAGGTCTTTTTTTTTTTTTTTGCCCCCGACCCCCCCCTCCCCAAGGCAAGGAAGTACCTTGGAGGACAGACCCTGACGTTTGTCCTGGCTCAGTTACAGGGAAGCCACGTTGGGTAAGACTGATTGCAAGGCAGGAAGGGCTGCACGTGGGTGACATAGTAGTTGAAGTTTATTTCACTGACATAAGGAGCTGGCTGGTAGTAGCAGGTAACGTTTGTGACCGTGGGGATGATGTTCTGCTCAGCCAGGACTCGCACAGCCAGCATGGCAATGAGGTTCAGGGTCTGCCTCCTTTCGTGTCCCATGAGGCAGACTGTGCTCTCATTGACCACCCTGTGGAGGGTCATCAAATAGTCATATCTTTTGCTCTCCATCCCAACAAAGTGGCTCTGGAGGTAGCACTCCAGCTTCCTCTGCTGCTCACCGATGTCAGAGAAGTCTATGAAAAACCTGGAGCACATGTATCTCTGTAGTGCCTTCATATCCACTTCCGATTTGGGCTTAAACCCCCTCACCAAGAGGTTGCAGTATTTCAGAAGCCCCCCACCTCTGATCTCCTCTGGGTTCCTCGTGGCGATGACCCTGTTCCGGAGATGGTCCATTGCCTCCTCGAAGTCCCCGTACATGCTCTCCCCAGTGACCGTGGGGTGGAAGTTCTCAGCCATGGGGTTCTCTGAACACTCCCCAAACAGCAGAAGCGAATCCAGGATGATCTGGAAGGAGTCCACGCTGAACTCGAACTGCCGTCTGAGAGAGTCCACGAATTTGAGTTCCACGTTCTTCCCGCTGTTGTTGGAGAGCGATATGAGGCTCCAGCGGTCGGTTTCGTTGCATACCTTCACAAGCTTCTGCACGTACGCCTCCTTCAGAGTCATGGGGGTGATCTTGTCTTTGTTGACACCTTCTGGGAGGAAGTCAAGAAGGCAGTCCATGACCACATCTTTAACAAGCTGGAAGACATCTTCGGTCTTCAGATCTACGCCGAAGATGAGATCCAGGTCTTTGTACCCCAAGCCGCTGTCTTGATGTAGAACGTGACTAGCTGCTGAGCCATTCAACCTTACGTTATGGACTGCGATTCCTTTCTTCTCCAGGCGACTACGGACAACCTGCGATAGAAAGAGAGTCAGTGAGAAGCAAGAAAGCATTCTTGGAGCAGGCCGGTTACAGGAGCAGGATTCGCTCCCTGCGCTTATATGGGTCACTCCAGCGGCAAGACAGTGAAATAAAAAGCTAATCCATTAGAAACAGGTCACTTTGGAAAGCATCCAGAGTCTTGCCAGCAGCTGGGGTGGCTCTCCTTTACTTATTCCCTTGCATTAGAGGGCTCTTACTGCACACAAACAGCTGTTTCTGCTTCCACCACAGCTGTCTGCTCTTCCCTTCCTTCCCCCCAAAGCAGAGAGGTTATCCGAACCCGTTCTTTGGGGTGGTCTCTGCCCCCTTCATCCCCCCATGTTTGCAGCCAGCCTCTCCAGCCACCGAGCTAAGACCAGCCGATCCAAAAAGGACTCCAAATACAAGGCGGCAGCACAGTCTGCAGCAGTCCTTGTTGATTTAATCAGGGTGGCTCACTCCTTTTAGCCATCCCCTTTGCCTGTCAAGATTCATTAAAGGCAAATCAAGATCTGGCGAACTGCTCAAAAGCCCCAGCCAGGCGTATGCAAGTTCGTGTCCTAACTAGTAAGTGTATCCTAACAATTTCCAGTGTGTCAGAGCTTCGTGCTGAACTTGGCATGCTATCAAGCACAAGAGGCAGCTTTCATCTTACGGGTGTTACTCCAGTGATTTTAATGCTGCCTGCTCAGTCCTGGCACACCCACCGGTACCTCCAAAGCTTTGTTCGTTTAGAGTGAAGCTGAATCACTTGCCCGATTACTTAACATGCAGGAGGCTGAAATAACCCCAAGACCATAAAATAAACTATCTGGACACCAGCTTATAATTTGAGTTTAACTGAGCTCAAAGATCCCAGGAAGATTAAGTTCACACCGTCCACCAGAAGCTCTTCCCATCTCTCATCCCGCTTTCATGTTTCTCTAGCAATTACCCACTGTCCTGTGAGTCCCAGCTAGCCGGCCTGCTCACTCGGTGCTTGAAGCAAGGCTAGAGCTTGAAAGAGCCAAAGCTTGGGATACAAATGGACGCGTTCTATCACTAGAAGCCAGTCTGACTGGGCTTCTCAGCCCTGCGAGGCTGTCTGAGTTCGAGAGAGGCACCACTAAAATTGAAAGCTTTATCAGAGGGGCCAAAGCCCCTGCTTGGTTGACATGGCCCTGAGCAGACAGTTCTGGGGACACCGGAGCATTGCAGCTTCAGCGAGTCTCAGCAGCTGCAAAACTGCCCCTCTGCAAGTATGGTTTAGGAGAAACACTACATAAAGGTGAAGGACTGCAGTACGCAACCCTTAGCGTGTCACAGACCTCTTGGTGACCAAGCTAAGAGGCCACACCAGCGAGCTTCTGCTGCCCCGAGGTGCGCTGGCAAACAGAAGATACCTTGGTACAAATTGATGAATGTTTAAAAACGTGTTTAACAACTTGGAGGTTGTTAAATCTCATGATGCAGCTTCTCTGCTGGTGTTTCCCCTATTACTTCTTGACATGAGCCACGGCTGCTCAGGTTAGAAGTGTGCCCGGGCTCCTTGCCAACCGAATGGTGACAGTCACATGTCAGGCAACAGTTAACCAGTGAGCTATTCACCATCGGAAGTCCCAAGTCCCCACCAGCACACTCAATCCAGCCACGAACATAGTTGTTCTCAAAGAGAGACAGTCTGAAGACTCAATTTACTCCTAAAAAGAGGCACCGGGTTACTCCCTCGTATAGAACAAATATCAGGCAGTCGATCCAAGGGAGCTCCTGGTGTGCTGTTGTCGCCAACCGATCAGTCACTGGAGTCGCTCACCCGAGGCACGGCTCCAGCACTACTTGTGGAGTTAGAGAGTTTTGTGCTATTAGGCTTAGAGAGACAAGATATAGGTCACAAAAGTGTTAGATGCAGAGCTAGGACCAGTGCTTGGAGAAGATCTCATTCCAGATTAATTTCCTAGCCCCAAAGAACATCTGCTTAACCCCTTTCTGGGCACAGCTCAGGACCCGCAGCATTTCAGACCCGTAAGCTTTAAGCTTACTGGAGCTCCCCAGGTTTACAGGTCTGCCCATGCAAGATGTATTCAGAAAAGGCAGGGGGAATCCAGCTGCTCAAGTCAGCCTTGTCCCAAATCCCCCAAAAAAGCTCCAACCTGCAGAGCACCAGGGAGCAGAGAGGCTCGCTGCTTCCCCGAGGACAGTGGGCTTCAGCCTACCAGTCCCAACCTGAAGCACATCTCCCCGGCTGCAGCCAGTGGGTTCAGGTATGCGTTTTCCCAGAGGGATGGATATTTAGAGGGTTAGGCAGCTGCTGACCTGCTTCCCAGAACAGCACCTCACGTTACGTGCGGTTCAGATAATTGACTCTGACAGCCAGGCGCGAGCAAACCCTGCCTGCGTCCTGACCTGCCGCTTCCCACCTCCCACAACAAGAGCATGCAATAACTAACTGCCTTTTAGGTTACTTGTTTCAGATTAGTCAGCCCTAAATACAGGGTCTGCCAGCGCGGTTGGTCAGAATTACAGCCCTCAGTTATTTAGTGTTTGAAGTTGCTAGTGGCAACATCCTTTTCAGCAGCTCCGACACCAAATCGCTTCAGTGTTGTGGAACTAAACAGTAATAACTGGTGGAACATTTGACGCTGCACGGCGCTGAGCTTCGTTGGCCTTGCACAACCCGAAGGACAGTGTCCTGACAGTAGCTCTCGTCTGTCAGTCAGTTTAAAGCTTTAGCAGCCAAGATCCAGCGCTTCTGCCCTCAACAGATGCAGCAGGAACTCGAGGAATTCGAAATCAGCTGAGGCTTTCATAGAGCAGAGCGTCTTTCAAATGTCACCTTTCCTTTTTCCAGGCTCACGCAGAAATATTTCTCAAGCAGCTGAGGCTTCAAAATCCTAGCGATCAGTTTATTGTGAAAGCCAGTTTGCTTTTAGCTTCGCGAATAGCCTTTTTAATTAGAAGCTAACATGCCCGATTTTACATTTGATGAGTCATTACTGAGGAATGAAGTTGCCTCCCAAACATGAATATGCATCAGCTTATTTGAACTACATTGTTAGTTTAATATTAAACACAGTTATTACTTTATGGTTAAACTAACAGGAACTCTTTAACAAGACGAAGACTTAGGCAGACTCTGGAGGACACGGTCAGTGTGACGAAAATCAAAGGACACTGACATTTGATCTAGCACTTAAATTAATAACTGCCTCTTACAACGCACAAGCCCAACATGTCCACCAGCACGAAGCCATTTCGTGGAAGCAGCTCCCAAAGAGGCACTTTGCCTCGGCCACCCACATTTCACAGCTCTTAGGGCACCAAACCAAATCAAAAGGAGGAGGAGGAACACAGGATGGGAGGAAGCACAAGCAGGATCCAGGGCACGAGCTGCAGCAGCTCCAGGGATCAGGCATGAATTTTAAACGTATGTGATTTTTTTTTTTCCCCCTAGAGAAGGACATTTTCAGGAGGGTCCTTCCAGCTTTACACATTTCTGCTACGACCGCTGGCAGAACAGAGGAGGCGTGCAGCAGGCACCCCCGGCCGCACAGCCAGCCCCACCGAGACCTCCAGCACCGGGACGCGGGGCCAGCCCAGCGCCCAGCACCCCCGGGGCGATGGGGGCCGGCTCCCCACCGCCCCTGCACCCAGCTTTTACCCGCCCCGGAGCATCCCCG
>VYZW01045971.1:6297-16619 GCA_013401315.1 Balaeniceps rex
TTAATGTTATTTAACTTCTAGCAAGCTGCCGCGAGCTGAACTTACAACAGATTACAGTTTCTTGTTTTCATTTCGTTCAGAAAAGGACATTACTTAAAACCAAATACTTATATTCACATGCAGATTATGTAAACGTGCTGCTTCTTTTCAGACTACTATAAAACTATGTGTAACTAATAACACTCTTCTGTCGGAATTTGACTTGCCTGGCAGTTGACAATGGAAAATGAACTATTCCTCCCATACCTCAATATATACACTTTACTATGCAAGTTATTCCAGTTCATCATGCACAGCCTAAAAATGCCTACTCATAACGCGTAGCCTCTCGGAAATCTGAAATGGGTAATTAACTGTCAAAGAAGTTTTATTGCCTTCAGATTTCAAATAAGTTGTGATTTAGTTCCACTGTTCTGACATTCTGCGTTATATCAAAAAGAACGATTTCAAAAGCCACATTTAAAATTTTATAATAAGAGGGGATACAGTGTTTGAATTATATCATATTAAAATATGTAAAGCAAAAACAACCCCAGGAAATATTAAAAGATGCATAGCTGCACAGTGGTTTTTACTAGGGCTCCTCACCTATGTAACAGACGCTTATTTTAATTTTTAAAACATTATCAATTTCATATTGTTTATACTGCTAGCCTACCAAGAAGAAAACCTGATTAAAGCACCAAAAGAAGTTGATTTCCAAGGTGATCTTATTTTAAAATTAACTCTAAAATAACAAAGAGCTGCTTCCTCAGCTATGCTATACATACTCGTNCTATACATGCTCGTGTGCTGCTTCTCGGCTTCACCAGAGGACACTCCCCCAGACATCTGCAGCTGACTGAAGGCACTTCAGTCCTTTGATTTCTGAGTTGAAAAATTTATACAAGTCTAAGTTCAGTAACCTTACAGCTTTAACCAACTGTCATTACTAAGTTGTGATTGGAAAATGCCTGCAAAGACAGTCACATTTTAAAATTTCATCAGTTTATCCTGTTTCTAATTTTCCAGAGATAGAATCTTTATAAAATTTTATTGCTAAATTGATTTATCATTTCAGTTAACCATGCCACCTTTTGTATAACTTTTAAGCAACACAATACACTTAACATAACACATAACCAAAAAAAAGGGGTATCCTTTGTGCAGTGACTTCAGTTTCATTTGGCATGCCCAGTGCTTTCATACATTCAGCTTCATATATTTCCAAGAAAATAATATTTAGAATAAATATACTCATTTTAGAAACAGAATCAACAAACAGCTTTTGACACACAGTATCCATACAATAGCATTTAATACTTGGAAGTTTGTAAGAATAAGGTAGCATCTATTTCCATGAACAGAAAGGGTGAGAAGGGGTGAATGATGTAAGTATCAGGGAGTCTACGTCTCTGCCTCATGACACCACTTTTAGAAAATAAGCAATAGGCTGCCTAAGTATTATTTTTCAAAAAAATATCTTCCTTCTGTAATAAAAATTATATAAATTTTCTTTTCAGAATTTTAGCATTATGTCCAAGGCAGCAGTAGCTGTTACTACACTATAATCTTGGCAAATGTTCCAGCACGTTTGAATTTGATCTATTAAAAAATTATTTCATGGGTACTTGCTGAGATAAGTTAAATGAAGTCAAATCACTGAAAATTCTACATTGCTGAAACACTGAAATTCCAAAAAGTTATTCCAGAGGAGAAGCATTTTTTTCAGTAATTTTAAGCTTCAACCACTTCCCTAAAATTTTCTAAAGTATCACATTTTAAAAATCTAAAATTCACAGTTAAGTAACATCTCAGAAAGCCAAGCTAAATCTTAATGTTGCTTTTCTATCTTGTAATAATCCCTAAATAACATTTTTCTCCTCAGTGGGCTACAAAGATACAATTGCAACTATTATTTTTTAATTTGGATCAGTATGGACTCTATTCTTAATCCATCTTTGAAGGATGTTTTTATTATGAGACCAAAAAAAAAAAAAAAACAAAAAACAAACCCAAACCCAAACCGTTTTTGTTATGAAGTTTCATTTAAATGCATTTAAATTAAATATACATGAAACCTTAGAAGTAGGATTTCTGAGCAAAGTATTACTATTTAAATGAATAGCAAAGGATAAAATAGTAATTGAAAGCAAAGAATAAAACAGTACTTGAAAAAATCAGTTTCTTCTTTTTCACCTCTTAAGAGAGTTAAGCTGGAAAAATACCTATAGATATAATAAAAGAGCTAAAAATGTATTTGAAGTTATTTTCCACTGTGATCAGCGATTTTAAAAGTGAAAATAAATGACATTATCACGTGACAGGCCAGCATGAGACACGTAGCTTTAATATTGATTTGAAATAGCCATTTTCAAGGAACAGTTGAAATAACAGGGGCTAAACATTCAATGTTTGAAGTAAGTACTGCTAGAAATGGCAAAAAAAGTGTCAATGGAAATTCAGTCACCACACAGACTCTTCATTTTCCAACATCAATATACTGAAGAGAAGGTCTCAACTTCAATACTCACATTCAAAAATTATGTTAACAGCACAGAAACCTATGCATTTTAAATTTCTATATTTGTTAAATTTGTTTTACTTTCTCTGCAGCACATTGCCCAGGCAGGAAAATAAAATTGGTAACCTCTCAGTACTTTAATTTATGATGCCACAATTCAAATCATAGCAAGTAAGATTTCACATACTCAGCACTGAAGTAAGATCTGTAGACGCTAAATGAAACATTCTCTGAAAAGAGAAAAGGGAAAAAGAGATACCATGCACAAGGTAAGCTTTAAAATTAAATGAAAAATACATGCCGTTATAAATCAGACTAAAAGTATTAATTACAGTAGGTTTGACTACGAAACACACTACCCAATGATTTTTAAATTGTAGCATCTCAGAAGAAATTTGAGTTTACAATAACAGAGTAACTTTTACAAGGAGCCATTACTCTATAGAGAATTAAACTACAAAAACTTCTTTGTTCTTCACAGTAGCCTCTTATACTCCAGTGTCACACCTGCTCATTAAATTTATTCTATCTTCTCCTCTAATAATTTTCTGTCCTCTGATGATTCCCCACCAGTAAGATAATACTGTTCCCAATCCATGCCACCATAGATGTGTTGGACATTCAGTTGGGAAAGGGTACAAGCTGGTTCCAAACCACCTCCCTACCAAATAAGTATATTCACTTTAAACCATTGTTGGATAAAACCAGCCCTATGAATAGGTATCACAACTCCAGCTTTCCATAATTTCTCCACATCATGAAGGGTCAGGATCTCAATTTGGTACCTATGACTTCTGGCCCTGGTGGCACCTTGGTCCAGCTCAATAGATCAAGGCACAGAGCAACTATTACGACCCTCTGCAGCCTGATACCCTTTCTGTGATACCCTTTCTGTGGATGCAAGTCAAGCCCCTGGGATGCAAGACCAATCCAGCTGGCTGAAGTCCAGGCTACAACAACTCCTAGATGCCATGAGGGCACTCTGAAAAAATGGGCATTATTAACAACATAGTCCATACTACATTTCGCTTTTATCTGGAATATAAGGGCAGAATTCAAGTGTCTGTCTTCCTAAACCTGTTTGTAGGTAGGAGACAGATGGGAGACAGATGCCCACTTCCCCAGAATAGGCATTTCTGAGCATATGTCGAGGAAGCAAAGCTAAGTATGCTGTAAACAATCATACCAAATACAATTATAGAATAATTTAGGTTGGAAGGGACCTCTGATCATCATTCAGTTTAAATTCCCACAGGGGGTGGTAAACTATGTAAGTTATATAAAAGACCAGGCAGTCTTCAAAAGCTTATAGGCCTTAACTGCTCTCTGAGCCTTAGGTGGATTCCGGTGTCCAAATCTCAACTCAGGCTGATTAAATTTTGCCTAATACTGAGGTTAATTTTTCATTAATGCAATCCATAAGTTCATATACATTGAAATTTCCATTTTTTTGCCTCAAGCATTCTTTATGAATGCCATTAATGGAAACCTACTTACTTGCACAGTCCAGTGTCTTGCCATTGCAAATAAACATCAACTATAAAGCCAGCTGCAATTTGAAATGCTCTACCTTCATTTCCAATAGAGCATAGTAACAATTTGTACATTCCAAAACCCATCTGTCTTTATCCCTACTAGCAAACTGTATGCAATTCATTTTCCACCTAAACTCCTTAAACTTCTCTTCTGGCTTGTTCTCTTACTCTGCTCAAAGTTTTCCAAGTGCTGATGAAACCATTGTACATTGCTATCACTTCAAGGCATCACAGGTATTTCAACCTTTCAGCAAAACATTTTCCAATGGTTTACCCTCACCTTCAAATTCAAATTTTCTTGACTTAACTCTCACACTGTAACTATCCTCCTGCAAAAAAACTTGCACATAGTTTCCTCCTGCTCAACACCTTCTTTCCATCCTATTCTTTCTCCAGTATTATACGTCTTGTTGTTTCCTTCCCCCTGGACTCACCATTTCCATGAAGACTCCTATGCCATACCCTTAGGTCCAACAAACTCTTTGAATATGAAAATACACTTCATTTATTTTTATTTTGGAAGTCATGTACAGATGATCCAGTAAGACTAAGAAATCGCAATCTCCTATCCATGGAGTGTTGTACTTTCCGTGAGTGGCAGACTTACTCAGCTACTTTCTCTTTGATAGGTGACTGGACTTTTTGCCTATTAGGTCAGCTTTGAAAGTAAGATTTCCAAAACACGGTACATCTTATTTTTTCTCAGAATGCCATAGACAATAAAGGTACAATACAAAAATTAGCTTAAATTGTTAGGTCTTTGTAGCTAGTCACAACAGGGAATGTAACTGAAAAAAGCCCAGCTTCAATGGACATCATCATGCTGACAAACAGCGAACAGGAAGAGAACCGTAAAAACCACCTAACACTTAGCACCTCTGAAAGATATTGTTGCTTTCATAGAACAATATAGATTCAACTATCCTTTGGGACGTGTACTTTTACCATGCTGAAAATTCAAATACCAGGTTTATCACCTGGTTTGGACAATTTTTACTAGTTAACTATTTTAAATGACTACACAAATAATAGTAATAAATAATACAAAAGCTGTAAGACAGGATGCTTCACCAAAATGATGACGGGATATAGAGACTTTTTACTTTGTTTCCTTTTCAAATTTTATTCTGTGGCTCAAAACTAATAGGAAAGAATGATCCTCACCTTATCAAAGAGGTTTATGTATAAAAACATCTCAACAGATGTTAAACTGCAAGCCCTACATAATATCTCATAAAGAACTCCCTACCATAAATTTGGAAGTGTTCATACAAGCCAGTATATCTGTCCTCCTTTGAAAAGCGGGTAAGTCAGATACCAAACCACCAAGGTGTCCCAGACCATCCACTTCCATCCTAGTAGAGCACAGAGTATGCAGACAAGCGCATGTCTTTTCGGGTTGGTTTTCAGACTACAGATATATGGGCCAAAAAAAAAAAGGATTTAAAATATCAATCTGATTACTGCTATACTAAATAGCAGTGCAATATTTTTATGAACCCCCCTAATTGCTTGAAAATTACAGCTGATGAAAAGATGCTGCAGAAAGATGAATGAAAAACATATTGCCATACATACTACTTAACATAATTTGTTAAGTTAAATTTTGCTGTACCGTAATAAATTTAAGCAAGCCAAGAGCACACTGTCAAAAACTTTATAAACCTGAAAATTAAGCCTTTATAAACCAGAAAAATGTCCATATAACGAGAGCAGTGAACTGCAAGAAGAGATTTTAAACACTAAAGCTATGTCTAAATGAGCAGCATGGCTCATAGTGACAGTATCTAGCCATTCAATGACCACCCAAGTACAGAGAAGTTTAGAAGCAAGTAACGTATTTCCTACAACCTCAAAACGTTCTGACCACACACAGGCTGCACGGCAAAAAAAAAAAAAAAAAAAAAAAAAAAAAAAGAAAAATATGAAGGAAAACAGTCTAACAATTTAAACAAACAGAAGTTTATAAATGTGGTTTATTAAAAAATCCTAATTGATAACATCCAAGTGCCTGAAATATGACAAGAAAAAGCCAGCCATGAAAAAGTGACAGTAACATGAGGGGACACAAACCATTTCTTACTTTTTAACGAAGTCTTCACTAAAAGGATTGAAATGTTATCATGAAATTTAATTACAAGTGAAATTCAAATCTGTAGTTATTATATGCATTTTAACTATACATCAGGCAGATCAGCCTCAAAATACATTGAAATAACTCTGCCTAGATAGTATTGTATGTAGAACTTACAAGTTTGAAAACCTTTTACTCAAGATGCCAAAAATAGCATCTCTAAGTGTGATTTTTTTCTTGTATTACAGTAACAACCTGAGGACTTAAAGGGATCATAGAATCAGAGAATGGTTTGAGTTAGAAGGGACCTTTAAAGATCATCCAGTCCAACCTCCCTTCAGTGAGCAGGGCCATTTTTCACTAGACCAGGTTGCTCAAAGCCCCATCCAACCTGACCTTGAACATTTCCAGGGATGGGGCATCCACAGCTTCTCTGGGCAACCTGTTCCAGTGTCTCACCACCCTCATCATAAAAAAAGCCTTCCTTCGTCCAATCTAAATCTATCCTTTTTTCAGTTTAAAACCATTACCCCTTGTCCTATTGCAACAGGCCCTATTAAAAAGTCTGTCCTCACCTTTCTTATAAGCCCCCTTTAAGTATTGACAGGCCACAATAAGGTCTCCTCAGAGCCTTCTCTTCTCCAGACTGAACAACCCCAACTCTCTCAGCCTGTCCTCGTAGCAGAGGTGCTCCAGCCCTCGGATCATTTTTGTGGCCCTCTTCTGGACCCGCTCCAACAGCTCCATGTCCTTCTTGTGCTGAGGGCTCCAGAGCTGGATGCAGTACTCCAGGTGAGGTCTCACCAGAGCAGAGCAGAGGGGCAGAATCACCTCCCTCGACCTGCTGGCCACGCTTCTTTTGATGCAGCCCAGGATACAGTTGGCTGCCTGGGCTGATGGGCTACAGTTGTAAGCGCAAGCAAGCAGAAAGGCAAACCATACATGGATAGCCCAAAAGGCCCACAACATAAGTTTAAGATAAATCATAATAGGAAACAGTCATAAAAGAGAAGACAGATGGGTAGATGGAAATAGTTGGAAAACAGGCAGATTTGTTAATATCAAGGAGTAATCATGTCTCATTACCTGCCTAATTACTATCAGCAGCAGCCCCTAGGCATTACAGCTAAGGCAATGAAAGAAATTTAAATTCTCTAAGAACTATGCTTATAAATATCCATGCTCCTCACTTTGGCTTTTTGCTGCTTTCTAGCACTTCAAATGACATCCTTTCTTTTTTGCTGCAAATCCTGGAACGTTTCTCTTTCACAAAACACTTCTGTACCACCACCTAAATTTCCTTCATTATGTAGAAATAAGGTTCTTGGAGAACCACAATTTCGCTGACTGTTCTAATCCCACTTTATCTTCCCTCATCTGTACGGGATGCCAAGCTCTTAATGGCCAATACTGTATATCAATCTTTATTTCTCCAGTGTTGTTAAAATCTACTTAGCACCTTAAATACAAACTTTTATATGACAGTAGCAAACAAGTAAAATTGAAGGGTAGCATAAGAAATCATAGATAAAATTATCTTATGCATACTATGAATAAAGAAGAGCTTTTTAATAATCTATAATTTTAACATACAGTATACATCCCTATTAGAATATATAATCATATTCTTTGGCTATTTTTAATGCAAAAATTAAATACTCAAATTTTGTTATAGATCTACATGGTGCTATGGAACAAAATACATCGATATTATATACAGGATACTATTTGTTTCCAAAGTACGGTACTATAGGTGTACAAAAAAAATACACCAATGTTGGAGTTTACTAATACTTTAACTATATACATACAAATATGACACGGGTTGGTTTTTTTTTAGACTTGTAATTTGAAAGTTAGGACTATATTCATTATTTTCTCCAGCTACATAGATTTCCTATAACAACATTACACTAACTATAGGTAAGCAGAGCATTTTATGTATATTTTAAGCACTTAAAAATGCGTGTCTAGTTTAGAATTGTTTTTCCAATACATGGGAATGCCTCGTATTACCTGCAGTACACATTAAAATAGACCAGTAATACAGTTCTGCTACTACAGATCACACATTTTCTTGATTGGCCAAGTCCCTCAAAGTACGTAAATATAGCCCTTTCCTGTCAGCACTGTCTCTATGCTTGTAAGTGTTAAAAGAATTAAGCTACAACAAAATAATCCTCTATTTTCCTTAACAGGAGAATGCCCTCGAAAAAATATTAGAAATGCAGGTGTTACAAAAGATCTCCAAATCTTGAAAAATAGTACGAGTATTTAGCTTTCAGCCATGAAAGTGCATGAATGTATTGAAAATGACCAGCATTTCATTTCTAATGTTTTACAGAAATGAACTTTCCATAATTCATTTCTTACTTGTAATTTCCTCGCATCTCCCAATGCTGACTCATTTCATTGGCTACACAAAGCAACAGGTCAAGACTTGAGTAATGATTTTCACTCAAAGCAGGTATTTATACTCATCTACACTTTGTGGTAAACTTGCTGAAAATAAAAACCTATTATTTCAGATCACTGAAATGAAGTGTTTACTTAATTAAATATTTAATCAAAACAATCTCCAGTCTTCCTCAGTTGGCCATAGAACTTTTAACTCCTATATAATACTCTCTGCTCCAAACATTTCCGTCATGGAGAGCTACACATTCAAACCCAAATATTAACGCATAATTCATCAGCAAGATTCATTTCATGTCTTAAGGAGGAGGCCTTTTAGGAAAGAAAAATCTCCTACTTTGGGATATCTTCTCTGTCTTAAAACTCACCACATAGACAACTTGATCAAAGAGATATTTCCATCAGCAACTGACCAACATACTCAACTGTTCAGCACCGTAAGGGGGAAAAACTAACAACCTGTGGTGTACTATTATCCACTTAAAATGAATTCCAGCCTTGAAACATGCAACAGCACCGTAAAAATAAAAGTAGCACTCTTTATTATCTCAAACTACCAAAATGAACAGAAAGCTTGAAAATGCTTACAGGGTGGTTTCCAAATATCCTGATGGAGACTATTTACAGGTTAGTTAAGACTTTATTGAACACCAAAATTTAAGGAATAGGAAAATGTAAATAACTGAAATTTAGCAATGGTTTTCCAGATAATGATCCAAGAATGGAAATTTTGAATGAGCCTTTAAATACCAACATGCTGATATGTATAAAATATAATGGTCTCTAACAGCCAGTACAAAAAGAATGGAAAAACGTAATCAAGCTATGCTAAATAAAGCCTCCTGAGTTAACAAAACAGATTTTACATAGCCTTCAAAGGGAAGCTTTGCAAGAAAGGATCTTTTATTCAGATTTTTTCAAATAAACTATGTCTGGTTAGAAAACAAATTCAATCAAGCTTAAAAGAAAGTTTTGCCATAAACTTGTAGCAACTCCTCTACAGAGTAACTGCATAAACATTTCTAGAGAGTATCTGATAAGAAGTGATGATCACAAACATGACTTTTCATCCAAATATTAAGAACACTAACCATTTAGGACAACACAACAACACATCCCCAGAGGTTATTATCATGTATTGAAGGACTGAAGGCACCTAGTTTACACAAATGTCAATTCTGCATCTTCATTTGTGGTTTGCACCTGATACAGAGCATCCTACTCAGTGATGTAGTAAAGATTTAGCAACCATTATTTCTTCCCTGTTTTTCCCCATCAGAAAGAATTAGGGTTGTGGATTCCAGTTAGCAGACATTTTGGGACAGGCTTTGCCAAACCAGTCTGTCTTTGCAAAGTAAGGAGTCTGCTGCTTTAGAAGAATTTGCTGTAGCCATGCTTGGTGAATACCTAGAGTCCATTGACGAGAAGAGAAAAACAACTAAGCACTACCAAAACTGGAATAGGAACCTGGAAAACAGTACCTCCAACATTTGGGACTGAAAGAGTAAAATGGCCAGCAGCAGATCTATCTGCATAAGTAGACTTACCAGAACTAAAGGTAGTTTTCTGAAGTTGGAAAGTGGGAGAGATGACAAATGCACCCAGGGTCAGATACAAGAAGGGCAGCATTGTTTCTTAAAAAAAAAAAAAAAAAAAAAAAAAAAAAAAATCCTATTCCTATCGTTATGCTTGGTATCTGTTTCTTGCATAAGTTCAGTTTGGAGAACTAGAATAAATCCTTACTGTTTGCATGCTATGAGATAGAATCATAGAATCATTTGGTTGGAAAAGACCT
>VYZW01045980.1:0-27465 GCA_013401315.1 Balaeniceps rex
CTTCCAACCCAAAGCATTCTATGATTCTATGATTCCTGAGTCTTCAAACCAGTCCTCAATGCTCCTGGCCCTTTCCAAGCTCACAACTCCTTGCAGGTGACTTTGCTCGGGGTTGGAGTCCACCACTGTGGCCAGCAAAGTGAAAGTACTTCTCCTCATCGACACCAGTCCAGTTTACTCACAATCTGAAGCAATGGAGAACTTCACCTCTTTGAGGGTTCCCAAGTCCTGGTAGCAGGGTCTTGCAGAGGTCTTCACATCTGCCACCGGCATGCTGGGAGCTGTAGCCCTGGAGCACGGGGCTACTGGTCAGCCATGTTGGTTCCCAGGGCATGCTGGGAGCTGTAGTCCTGGGGCACGGGGCTGCTGGTCAGCCATGTCGGTCTTGGGAACGGCAGGGATCAAGTGAGGTGAAATGCTCGTGATGAATTGGCGACTCTGCTGGGGATGCAGAAATGCCCTGAGTGCTGCAGAGGGATTTCTGATTTGCAGCAGCAAATGTAATCACTAAAGGAGACCGATCCTCCCCAGATGGCATCTTTGCTGGCTCTCTGTCACCCTGTCACTGGCTTTTTGGGACCCTGGCTGGTGGGACCCATAGGGCACGTTGTGAAACTTCCCTTCCCTAACTATTATTTAATCAACCAGTTTTTATAGTACAAAAGTGTATTAACTTTTTTTGTAGATATATATATGATGAGTTCACGTGATACACTGTGATGTGATGAGGTAGTGGAGTATCACTGGAGACTTTGGTATTGTTCATGCTGAAGTAAAACAAACGAAAGGACAGCCCGGCCCTGGAAAGAAGGACTTTGCTTCTGGGAAGCTTAGAGCTGTCCATGAAGGATAAAGGATCCCCCAGGTCAACCAAGATAACGCCAGCATCCTAGTCCCTCTCACACCTTTGAAACCCTGCCAGCGTCATCCGGTGTCATAGATCAGTAACTCTAGCAAGCTGACTCCAGGGACGTCTGGATCAACAGAGAAGCAGCAAGAATGCTGCAAAACTGGAGTTGCTTTGCAAAGTTGCACTAGGATTAGTAATGGGTAGTGTGGGTGCTAGTGATTACCAAGGCTTCATGGTACCGCTGGTGACCAGCACCTTCGTGACATTCCTTCAAAGCTCACCTCCTTTCCTGGCTTCAGGGTGATATATTTGACTGATATCAGGTCTGCCCAGCTCTCCTGTGAGAAAGTGAGTCCCCAGCACCCCACAACACTCCCCCGCTTCTTTTAGCAGCTTTGAAGCTGAAACACCTCTAGCAGCGGAGGTCACAACTGAGCTTCTTGCCGAGAGGAGCCACTCAGGGCTGCAGCTTTCCATTAACCAGCTCACCAGATCTTTCAACACAGCCCAGGCAACAGCGCTGATAACGAAGCGGGGCCCAGCAGGTCTAACTGAGCTTGAAAGCCAATGAGATGAGCCTTATTATTTCTTGATTCATGCTTCTTCATTCCCATGTTATGAGGGTCACAAGCGAAGGCTTCAAGCGGCGCAAGCCATGTTCATTGGGCTCCTGAAGTGGCTAAGCAGAGCCCTAACAACACAAAAGCAAAGCCAAGCCAGCGGGGTTGGTGCTTTCTGGCTCAGGGGCCGCAACAACATCAGAGCATCTCTGCTCAGACACCCAAAGATATCATTGCCGTATGCTTCGCCACAAGACAGAGGTCAACATGAGAAGGGGCTGGATAAGGCTGTTTTCTACTTAGCTCTTAGCACAAGCACACCCATCTCAAACCCTCCCTGAAATGGAACAAGAACATCCAGAACCTCCAACATCCAGAACCTCAATCTCAAACCCCTCCCTACAATGGAGAGCCTGAAGGTTTGCTGCCTAGCCACTGCACTAAACCTTGAAAAACATTTTCCTCCATGTCTAACCTCGGTAGCCCATTGCTCCAGATTAACCCTGCAGTTTGGATGCCCTAAACACACAATACACACTAATGAAATAACTCAAAGAGAAAGCAACCACAATCTCATGACTGTCCACAGGGGAAGGAAATTAAATGGCTTTTGGATAACAAATCTTCACAGCATTTTCAGCACAAGACCTGCAACATTGCAGTGAGAGCTTGAAGAAGCTGCACATTGGATTTAGGTACCTGAAAACTCCAGATTCACTTCACTACCACAGGAGATTGCCATAGAAAGAGAAAACAGCCTGAAATAACTGCTTCTACAGAAAAAAAAAAAAACCAATACATTAATGCAGGTTTTTAGAGCTGGCAAGAGCTACCCGTCCCCATTGACTGCAACATGAGCTGTGAGAGCAGGAGGAGGGGAGAAAAAGCATCTTCCAGGCAATCACAGGCATTTTTTGCCCAGCTGAGTGCCTCATGGGGGAAGCAACCCATGCATCAACAGGAACACTTGAAGCACGCTGGTGCTTTATAAATTCACTTTCAGTAGATTTACCAACACGTCATATGGAGAAGGAATGTGTGCTATGCAAATCCAGCCCCAGACTGCTCCCTGCCTAATCTAGCTTTAGATTCAAATGCTTATTACCATGGCGTCTAATCAGGTAATGCGTAATAGACAGGTTTAGTTCGGGCTCCCAGTACTTCAGCTGTGTTCTTAATAAGGCACCAAATTGAAAAGAAAAAAAAAGAAACAAAGAGAAAAAAACCCAACACTGCAAAGAATTCAAGCTCTGGTGGAAGCAGAGAACAAAAACCAGGCGTGGAGAAAAGTATTGACACCTACCAGTAAAAGCCAGGCAGATATGCAAACATTTGGCAGCTCACCAAGAACACAATGAATGTTGAGTCCTGTTCGCACCCCATCGTATCCCTGCGGGGAAGTAGGTGGCTGGTCTTTCAGGGTCTCTCCCTTCCCCCTCTGTGAGACATAAAGTGATGCAAGGATCTCACACACCCACGTAGGACCCATCTCCAGCCGCTAGCTCCCAGCAGGACCGAGCACAGCTGGTCACACCATAACCTCCAGACTACCTTATGGATGCTCTGGGCACTCACGCCAGGATCTCCAGAGCCTGGGTAACATGCCAACCAGGAGCTGTTTGCTGGTTTGGGGAGGAACGTGTTTCCTTACTGCATCAGGGTCTGCAGCAGGACACAAGGGAACATCATGCCCGGAGGCCACCACCTCCCTGTTTCCTGGCACCAGCCACACAGCAGGGCTCACACCACGGCCAAGGTCATCTCTGCCCTTACCTGCACCAGGCACTTCTAAGTTTGTCAAATATAGTCAGTCTGTCCAAGCCATACTTCACCCCTGGTACCTCCAGGATACAACCCAGATGCCAACCTCTTACCTCCACCATGCAGCTACAACTCAGCCACTCTGCACCAGAAATAACCCAGGGACAGGGACACAGGACCCACCACTCAGGCTCGACAGGTTATCCTCTCCATCTGCTGCTCATCTGCCACGCTAAGCTTTCCTGCGATGGAAGATAGTGAGGTTTTCAACACCATCGTCCAGCTCCCACCTTCAGGATGCTGAATCCCAGCAGCTTGTCCGCCCCTGCCTCCACAACACCGAGCGGCATGCAGACCTGCAACCAGCTCCAGCAAAGGGTCAAGATATGCAAATGCTGCTACCAGCCTCTGACCCTACAAGACTGTGTTGACCATGCTACGCTACAGAAACTGCACTCGGTGGGGTAAGCAGTACCAGGAATACCAACACTACCAAAGAGGAGATTTCCCTCTTGTGAACATAAGCAATATAAGCCACATTCACATTACGGCTGCAGGATGAACTTACATTTATTAGACATCAGAGAATTCACATAGGCAAACATCCCCCCCCGCAACACCTACATGTCTGTGCAGAGTCCTGCAGTGTGGGCTCTCTGGTGTCTCATAACGTGGTAAATCCAACTAAAGGACTCTTTATGGCTTGGATGTTCATAACATTTATGTGTATTCCCTGGTGTCTAGTGCAGACTGAGTTTTCATTGCATCCTTTCTCTTACTAAAAAACCTCCACAACACCCTTCTAACCTGATGCCTGTTTTGACAGAACTTGCAGCAGCTCCCCATATTTGAGATGAAAATCAACCTGGAGGAGAGGATGAAACCAGCCAATGGACTTGATGAATTGTCAGTGACAGGGGAGGAGGAGCAGATGGACAGACCAACTTTAAAGCTTCCTTTCATTAGGAAACTAAGCTAAAATCATAGGTTAACTTTCAATGATGCACGTTATTACTGAGGAGAGTGAGGCAGCTGATATTCTGCCTCTCAGGCACATGTGCTCTATGCTTCATCATTTACTGAATGAATATTCAAATGCTTTGAAAGGAGAAGGAAAACAAACCCAAAGAAACCAGAGGTTGCAGCTCACAGTGTTTTCATAAGCCTGTTCAAAGACCAAGCCAGATTTACCAGTGCCTGCGTCGCTGCCCGGCTGCACGGGCGGCTGGCCGGGCTCTCCCACCGGCTCTGTACCTCCCCAGCTCACAGCAGTGCCTGGAGCTGGTCCGGGGGACTTTTTTTCCTCACTCCTGTAGCCAAAACGACAGCAGCAATGGTTAAACGAGGTGGAAAGACCCCCTTTCCCATGCAGCCCAGCCCACCGCACAGAGGGAAGAAACCCTTTGCGAGACTCCCCGCCCAAGGACACGGATGGAGATGGTAGTGGGGGAGTCCTTCCCAGCACCGAAGAAGCCACACAAATAGTATTTACCTGGCCTATATATATGGGACTAAATACCCCAAGCAAAGTCATACTCATTTGTGAGCCAAAAAAGAAAGAGTTCACAATCCAGTATTTACAATCACTACCACTTCTGGAGCTCTGTCTCCAGGACAGGGTCGTACCCAGTGATGACTGTGAAGAGGTCCCAGTGAAAAGGTCCTTCATCCCACTGTGGCACAGGGACTCATGGATAGTTCACACACACATATTTCCAAGGGAAAAAAATATTTCAAAGCCTCAGAAGCTGCATTTCTGGAGCTGTGGGTAACACACATGCGAAGAGCATGGTTCGCTTATGATAACCCAGGATGGCAACCCACTTGAGATGTAAAAATAATTTAATGAATAAGGATATTTAGATTTATAACCCCACAGCAGCTTTATTTATAGGGATGCCAATCACTTTTACACAGATACAAAATTGGCTGGCAGAATGCCTTAGACTATATCTAGAAACCCATCTGTAACAAATCTAAGCCGTGATATCTCTGCATACGTTTGGCCAAACAATAACGTTAATGCCAGCCATCTCGACTTTAAACGTACAGATGGGCCGGGGGGGCTCGCCAAGCCTGCCACATGGCCAAAGATGGATGAATTTTGCTATCACCTACTATAAACTGGTTGGAGAAAGGACCAGATGAAGGAAAACCAGTCACTGTCCGGGCTGTGTGGATGCTAATACCAAAGCAACGCTGGCTGGAGAGCAAGCCAGCATCCAGCTGGCTACAGGTGAACTACTTTCAAAACCTTTCATCACTGAAATGAGGAGCTATAAGCAAGGAAAAAAGACCCACTGGAGCTCTGCAGCACCTTTAAAAGGTGAGGGGATTAAGGTAGGGCTCTTGTGTATCGTTTTTTTGATCCATCACTCAAGACACAAAGCTGGGACAGAGGAAGATGCAGGAGAAATTATGTGAAAGTCATTGCTTGGCTCTCGATCTCAAAGCAGACGAGGATTTCTAGGAAGACTTGTGCTCTCCCACCACTGCCCAGGATCTCGCGGCTTTATCTAAACCTGCAGATGTCAAGGGGAGAGGTTGCCGTTGATTTCCATGGGGCTGGAGTTGCAGCATCTCAAACTACCCCATGTTGTCAGGGTAGGTCTGGGAGCTTTCTGTTGCTGCCCCTCCAGCTCAAGCGGGGACCACCTGGAGAACTGAAAAGCTCCGTCTAATTCACAAGAAACAAAGAAAAAACTGCTCTTCATCCCAGCGGGGCTTCTGGGGTCTGGTTGTCTCAGATATGGGACAAGCCAGGGATGGCTCCACATCAAATACAGACTATGGGTAAATGCATCTCATCCATGAAAGCTGCAGTATTTCGGCAAATGCCAAAGCGGAAAAGGTTACTCTGGAATATTACTTTGAATAGCTCTGGGAACAAACCCAGCATTAATTTTCAACACTTATTCAGCAAACGATTTGAATAAACCAAAGGAGGCTTGCGCACGCATACTGACAGCATTATTTGGTAGATTTTTGCCTCTGCTCCTTAGATAATTTATGAGAAAACAACTCCCAACACGATCGCCTTCCAGTTTGATGCATGGATTCAACTGACCCTGCTTTGGGGACACGGTAACCTCTCAAGATCCCTTCCAGCCCAATTTTAATACCATTTTACACCACACACTGTTTACACGTTGGCATTTGCTCTGATTCGTCCCTGGAAATAAGTATGTCTAAAAGAATAATTGATGGAAAGAAAAAAAACAGAAACCCAACAGCAGTTCCCTCTCTCAAGGACAAAGCAAAGGAAAACAACCAGACGTAGAGCTATGACATCGTTGATCCAAATGTTTTCCAAAACATTTCCAAGTGTTTTCCAAAGCTTCCAGCTGAAGCTTTGACAGCTAGGCTACGACTCCACCAAAGCCTCAGGCTATGGTTGCAGCCCGTGCTGTTATTTGAGTGCGGCATCACGGTGCATTGCAACGCGCACCGAGGAGCTGGTTGGCGATGACTTTTCCAACGACACACCTGCCAAAACACACCCAAGACCCTTGTGCAGAAAACACAGCATTTTGAAGAAAGACTGTCTCTGCTTTCTCAACGGGGCATCTTCCAACGTGATGGAGCTCGATTGCTACGTGGGCTTTCAGGAAGAGAGAGTCAGTGAATGCACGTGGCCAGATGTCCTCACCTGGACACCTCATGGCAGGCTTTTGAGTTTATTCCAAGCACCTTAGGAAATCACTCCTCTGCCTCTAATCCTTTGGAATTATGGAAAATAATAAAATAAAATAAAAATAGTAAAAAAAATTATTTAAAAAACCCACTTATGGAAAGTAAAGAGAGAAAAACATACATTTTCTACACTTAAGCAAGAAATGCTCAAGTTCTGTCCAAACACGAACAAACATGGACATTTATGGTTATTACACAGCCAAAACTGAGACGGTTGTGGGACATGCTGGTCTGAGCAGCTGACCCCAACCGCAGCAGCCAAAGGACAAGCAGCGAGGTCTCAGCAGTGGTCAGCTGCAAGAACTGACTGCTCTGGGGACCGGGGGGCTGGCACACATCAGGTCCCCATCCCCAGCCTCCTCCCCCCACTGCTGACACAACAGCTTCCACCCATGCCAACGGCCTCATCAGAAACGGCAGTGCCTGTAAAGTGGAGTCGCAGAGATCCTTCAAAGTCCAAAGCCGATCTTCAGTTCTTTCAACTTGGTTCTGGACACAATCAAAACCCAGAACAGGCTCCTTTCTGAAGGAGCCTTCCTATCAACTGTACGTGGGCTTTTGATTAGACCTTTTGTAGAGCTGAAAAAAAAAAAAGCCTTGCTGGAGGATGATAAAGTCTAGACACTACAATATATTTTCCAGCTGATCCAGCAAACCTAAAAAGCCCTCCCTTGATCTCAGACTGCCACGATCAAAGCCATTATCCCATTCGGAGCCCTTCTGAAACTTTAGCTTCCAAATGTGCAAGTTATTTTTAAAATCTAAACCAGGCCAAGCCTCTTGTTTGGAGTTTTATGAGGAAAACAGGGTGTGCTCCTCCCAAACCTTCCCCCGCCACGTCTGGAAGTGGCTGGTGGGCACATGGCAGAGGGCGAGAGCAGGGAAGCGGCCCCGTGCCTAGGGGCACCTCAGTGGCACCTGGTGGCCATGGTCTGCTTGTGTGGGGGGACACAGCCTGTCCCCCCAGGGTGGCTATGGTGTGGGGGAATATTCCCCATCCATGACTGAGATGAGGTTTTTTGCAGAGCAAACAGACTTTGCATCCCCATACTTCAGATTTGTGTCTGCCTTTGGCATCCTCCGTCACAGGGTTGCGTTATTCTGGGGCCCAAGAAGAGGAAACAGCTTGAAATACTTTCATTTTCTACAGGAATTAAATAAAACTGAGCGCTATGATTTTCCTTTACCAGGTAGCAGGATGCCCAAGCACACAAAGAACATCCAGTTCTGCACCAAGGGACAACCGGGGAAATAAGGTATTCCAGGAAAAAAAAACCCAAAACATTCTCCAGTCTCTTGGAGGAGTAATTCAGATGGCTGAAAGGAAAGAAGAAACACACAGCCCTGAAAAAGCATAGGAAAGCCAAAGGGGCATCAGCTCCGCCTTAAGTGGGATGCTCAAAGAGAGGTGATGGAAGACCAGCCAGCTCATCCCAGACCAGCCGGTGCCGTGTGGTAAGCACCAAACCTCCTGGTGTGCAGTGGCCTCTGTGGGAGAGGGGACCCGTGGTCCATCCCAATCACTGAGTCTCGCAGCGGCCAGACTGGGAGAAGTCAAAGGACGGGTGGTCTGGAGTGACAAGGAGCTTGGGGATAACTGCAAGGGCTTTTTGAAAGCATGTGGCCACCAAGCTGCACCCCCCATGTCCCAAGGTGGACTTCTAACATGGGGACGTTCTTCAAAGAGAGATGGGGACAGAAGGTGACTCCTGCCACAGAAAGGAGAAGAGAGCAACACAGAGCATTCACATGCCCCAAAGCTATTTAAAAGCCAAATATAGCTCCCTAGTGAATGTTTCATTTAACTAAGCAGCTTCTAAAGCACCGGGCAAACAACCCACATCATCTCCTTTTCCTCCCAGCATCTGTCTCCACAACGCTGCCGACCTCCCTTCCCCTCCGTGCTTTCATCCTCCTCGACTCCCAGCAGCTCTGCTCCTCCTCCCCACCTCTCCCTCTGCCCAAACCAAGCAGATCTGCAAAAGGCTCAGTGAAGCAGGCAGTCACACACCAGTAGGATGGGGATGAGAGACCCATCACCCCCTCCGGCATCCCTTGCTGTGGCTGAAGGGGCCATGCCGGGCAGGAGCAATGGCCGTGCTGCACATCACCCATCCCCAGCGCTTTGGGAGGTGTCATCTGAACCTCCACCAGCTTTCCAGCTGGGTAAACATCAAGGAAAAATCAGGTCGACAGCCTTCCTTAAGAATATTTCCATCAAATCGGACTTCTCCCATCCCCACGCACACCAGAGCGGAATGAGCGAGGGCCACCGGCAACCCAGTGCTGGCTGTGACAGCCGCCAAGTCGGTCCCAGACGAGACGAAGAATTTGCTGGCACCTCCCCAAAATGTTGCTCAGGAGCTGGGTGAGGTGGACAGGATGTAGGAAACCTGCCCAGCTTCAGCTCTGCCACGGCACAGAGTCCAACACATGCCCCAACGCAGTGGTTTGTCTTTACTCTCCCCAACAAATGCAGAGATGGACTTCAGCCTTCGCCTCCAGGCAAGCACGTTTCACTGGGTCTACTAAAGCCCTACAGATCCTGATGGTCCCACCTTGCCCTTGCCCTTGCCCTGGCCCCTTCCCTCTAACGAGCTTCTCCCAAGGAAGGAGAGCAAAGCCCCTCAGCATCATCCATAATCCCCAAGAAGGGCTAACACAAAGTTACTGACCTCGAAAATTTATGGTCCCCATCACACGTGAGAGCAGAGGAGCTGATGGCAATGGATGCTTCTGGATTTAAAAGGATCTAAACCCATCATGAAAGCAGCATGCACCCCAAACCCTCATCCCCAAGGTTTTCACACGGGACATGATAAATGAGGTGGTGAGGGCAGCTGACGAGCCAGCATCCCGGCACCCAACCCCTACCAACCCAGCCCGGGAAGAAAGGGAAAAGTGTCCAGCCTCACACTGCCATCAGCACAGCGGCCGCCCTCAGCTGCTCTCAGCAATAAATATTGAAAGGAAAATATCATGCGATTCATCTGGGCACCGAGCATGAACCGGGGCGGGTTCAGCACCACATCCGTCTCATTGCGAGGCTTTCCAGCCATCCCGTCCTCTTCTGCAGTGCTTTTCCTGTGTCTTTCTCATCTCCCATGTTAAAGAGATGAGAAATGTGTGCACCACCGGTCCCCCTTCCCAAACCAAACATGCAAATTCAGGCTGAAAAACACCCAGTTTCCAACCCTGTCAAACTTATAGCAGTAACTTATTTCCAGGCAGAGCTGTGATTTTTATAAAGGATACCACTGGGTTAAGGAGTCAAAGGCGTAACTGTACAAGCGAAAGCAAAAGCCCTTTATTTCTGTAAAGTCAATTTTTTTTTCCCTCCTAAAATGACAGGGAGTAACACAGCTCTTGCCAGTTTAGCGGGGTATACATGAAGGCTTGGCTGAAAGCAACCTCATTAAACCGGCTGGGTCGTTAAGCGCCAATCCAAACACACAGTCCTCTGATCACCACATGATGGCTGGGAACCAAAGGCAACTCGCAATTAAACCCATGACAATCAGGAAAAATCCTTACAAACCCCCCCAGGCAGAATCCACCAACACCGTCCCCACCCTCCCTTCTTTTTATGTACTTACATAAGCAGCATGGCAGATAAGTTGGAGGAAATCAGATGCTTTATGATTAAGTGACACTTAGGCAGCACTCTGGAAGATAAATACGCCCTTTGGAAACCCTGCAACAAAAACAGAAGGTATAAACAGACAGTAACTAATTATTCTGATTAAATCTTGGAAGACCTGAAATACCCGATTGCAGCAGAACAAAGCCGGTGTGCGCCGGGGCTGCTCGCAAAAATGAGTCACACCCTTTTTTAAAAGAATTCACCCAAATAAACCTAAGTGCTTCTGTGTTGTTTTTGTTTGCGTGCATGTTTCTTAAGGTCTAGGCTGATAGGAAACCTCTGCCGTACCCCGGAGGGATCCCGCCGCCTTCAGCTAAAATTAGACTTCAAGGAAAGCGGGCAAAGGCGGGTGTCTCCAACCTGCGCCGGCACGGCGAGGCTCCCACTGCGTGCTTGAGGAGTGGTGCGTCGGGATTTTTCCTCCCCTTCCATTGAAACAAAAAAAGAGAGGGGTTTTTTGGACTAAAAGAAATTAAGGAAAAGAAATAAATAAGGCGTGCTCCGAGGGAGGGGGAGGGGACAGCAGGTCTACCCCGCTGCCAGGCTCGGAGGGACCCGAGCGGGGACTGGGATGCAGGGAGGTGAGGATGCAGCTGAGCCATGGGGATGGGACGGGATGCGATGGGATGCTCGACCCAGCAGTGAGAAGAACCAGTAAAGCCCGCCAGCAGCTCACCCACCATCATGGATGCAGAGTAAGGCACCTGATTTATCGTGGTCCAGGACACCAGTGCCAGGAGCCTGTTAACAGCAGCTGGCGTGCAGAGCGAGACAAGGGGATGTGCTCAGACATTCCCCTGCTCTCCTTGCCTTGGAGGAAAACCATCGTTTTCCTCCTCCCCTTCTCTCTGCCCTCCCCCCACCACATTAAATGCCAGCAGAGCTCAGGGGAATATTTAATCTCAAACCTCAGTAATCAATCAGTTCACCCTCACGCATGAGAAAGAGTCACAGCAGTAAGCACCAAATCCCATTTCTACCCAGCAATACAATGTTTTAATTCCGTACATAAAATTCCCCTTTTAACATAAATCCTGAACAGATCCAGGCAGCCCCCGGGTTGTGGGTGGGGAAGGACACAGTGCCGGGGAAGAATATGGGGACAAGGGTGGGGGGAAAGGGAGGAGAAACCATCCTGGCAATTATTTAAAATGACAACTTTATATGTCTGCTCCAGTTTGCTGTTGGCATGACGATGCTTTGACCTTGCGCTCGCCGTCCCAGAGGATGGGCAGCCTCCATGTGGCAAGGAGGAAGCCCACGTCCAGCCCTGCCACCAGAAGCTGCATCGGTTTTATCCCAACACGCTAGCAAGCGTGCAGGAAAATAGGGACAGAAAACGCAAGACGGGCACACGTGAAAAGGCTTGGGCCAGGCTGTGATACAAATAACGGCAATGGGGCCTCTCCACTGGTGCTGCAAGACTTACGCCAAAGCCTGTTCACATCAACTGGAGCCTTTCTGGCTGGGTTTGAGCAGGTTTGGGATAATTCCCCATAAACACTTGCTTTTTTCCAAGTGCAAGCATGGCCGGACCAGCAGGACCATCAGACAGCTGCCAGTGCAACAGGTAGGCAACTGCAAGCAACATCCCTCCTTCGCCCAACCAGACCAGTCCCGAGTGGCATAGCTCACAAACAGCTATGTTAAAATATATTTTTTTTTTTTTTTTAAAAATACAAACATATGCACAGACGTTTCTCATATATACGAACAAAAGAGGGGACACCCCGCTGAAACCCCGTGTGCAGCTCAACCGCTCTCTGAAGCGATGAAGGAAATGAGAAGCAGAGACCAGGCACGCACCCGCTTGCTGTGGCGTGGTTTGGCTCTGGAAACGTTTCTGGATTTCCCAGTGTGAGCTCTGACCGCCAAGAGCTGCAAAACTGTCTTGGAGCCACTCTGGAGAAGTGGAGGGGTCCCTGGGTGCTCAGCCGGGCAGGCGGAGCGGGATGGAGAGCCAGGCTCTGGGTGCCCATGGGGACAGCTGACCCCATCAGCTCAGAAGTCCCCAAAACACCCATCATGCCCCAAGAACAAGTCAGAAACCACCTCCCGCACACTACAACAGCCTTGCACCCCTCAGCTCAAACAAAACACCCCAAACCCATGGCGTGCAGCAGAAAGCAAGGTCCCCTCCCAGGGGATGAACCCACCCATGACCACTACTCTGGCCCCAGCAGACCATGGTGCTCAGACAAAGCAAGGGAAACAAGCTCGGGATTGGGGGTCTCGGGGTTATCTTTGACTTCTCTATGTGTAGCAGGGCTGGGTTTTTGAACCCTCTTTTTCAGGCAGACCCCATAGCAGGCTTCTTTAACACACGTGCATTGCTTTCAAAAGATGGGCGCTCCTTGGCTCACAAAAGCAGTTTTTGGAAGGGGAGGTGGCACGGTGCAACAGGAATTTTTCCAATTCCTCTCAACAGGAAACATCACGCAGAGGTCTGCAAGGGAAAGCTACCTGTAACCGAGATTTCTGCACCATGGTCTCCTTGCAAAGGCCAATGCTCCCTCCCCTCCTTTAATTTTTGGCTTCAGTTTCCTCAAGACCTGTAACATCAGGAATTGGCTGGCACAAGGGACAAATTCCTCCAGCTCCACACGCATACCTAGAAAAACCGTTGCGCTTACACCCTTCCTAACCTCTTTAGCCCACCTTGGGAGATGCACAATTAAGAGGAACCAGGCACCATCAGCCGCCCACAGCGTGTTCCTGAAGGATCCAGCCGTGTTCCCATCCTCTCCCAAAGAGCAGGACCTTGCAGTGCAATTCAGGACAGACATACTCTGTGCAGTATCTAGAGCAAATGAAACCTCCTAGGCACAGCAGCAAGCATGGATTTATTGATTCATGGAAAACATCCTTATAAATGACTTCATTCGGATCGACAGGACAAGACAAAACGAGGGCTACCCTCAGCAGTGAGAGGCTGCAGCGCTATCATTTCAGTCCTATACTCCAGAAGAAACCACTCTTTCGGAGAGGACACTTCTAATAGGGCTTCACAGGGCTGGTGGAGGACGATACAGAGGCCAGCATGGATCTCTGCCACATCTCACCTGGTCCCCACCTCTCTGCCCCACGGCAGGCAGACCTGATGGATGATTTTTGCAAGCAGGTAGGTAAAAATGCTGCTTGACATCTGCTTCGCATCCACAGAAGCTCCACCCACACCTGCTTGTTGGCTTGTGCAGGGCAGCCACCAGGCGAGGTGGGATGCAGGGTCTGGATGCAGAGGCTGCTGCTGGCATCCCATGCACCGCTCATCTGAACGGGGCTGCCTGCCGTGGGGCGCGGAGGTGGGGACCTGGTGAGACGTGGTACAGACCCACACTGACCTCTTCTGCATCATCTTCCTCCAGCCCCACGGAGCCCCATTAGAAGCATCTGCTCTGAAAGAGTGATTTCTCATGGAGTATGGGACTCCCAAGCATTGCAGCCTGTTAATCTTATCCGCTTCTCTTGATCCTGAGGGCTGAATGAACGTTTGTCAAGCTCAAGCCCCCTCCTGGAGCCACCAGCGGTCTGGACCCAGGATGCCAAGATGAGGATGAGGCCATTTTCTGTCAGTGTTCATTCCAGTGCTTAAATGCAGCTCAAAAATAAAGAGATATACGGATGTACCTGTGCCTTGCTCTGGATAGCACACATCTGGCTTTGACTTCCAGGCTGTTTGCTAGACTGAAGAGCTGCTGGATGCCCACCACCACCCCCCAACAAAGCGATATACGCTTGCATTTTTTAGCTTCTTGATGAAAAGGCAAGAGGAGCGCTCACGTTCCCCCAGCACGAAGCATTTCCCGAGCTTTTATGCACGTGTGGCACTTCCCCGCACCCTCATCAGTCAAACCAGCCCCGCCAATGCCGAGGGCAGGGCCAGGCACTGCCCTTCCACCGTGGGCTCAGCAGCAGCCCCACTCCCAGACTGCCTTTGGCAGGAATGGCTGCAGCCGATCACGGCTTGAACCGCTTTCCACAGCTCCAAATCACCTCCTGGGATCACTTCCCAGCATCCCTATCTTCAGATCACCTCCTAGTTTTTTTTAAAATCGGCGCCAATTTGAGACCTACTTTAGAAAAACCATCAGTGAAGATGCTGAGTCACATTGGATGCCTCCAGGATGGTACCTGCAGAGGTCTTCTAAGGAACGCCTCCGCCTTACGCAAACTCCCCCGCTGGTAACATTAAAACTACAATTATCTCTGCAGATTAATAAAGGGTACCACATCTCTGGCAGCAATCTGAGGCGGGGACTCCCAGCAGCAATGTGTTCAAGTTATCAGGGCACGCAGGCACACACAGCTGTGCTTGCGGTCCCCATCGCTCGCAGTCACCCACGCTCTGCCACGCTGCCTCACCTGTTCCCCAAAACACACCCCATCCCCCCGGCACCGATAAGTATTTTGATAACCAAACATGTCTTGTCACATCTATTCACTTAACTCGCCATCGAGGGGTTGCCATTCCCATGTGCATTGGCTTTGCAGAATAAAATGCTAACGGGTTTCGCATCCCCGGTGTGACACCATCCCTCCTCCCAGCCCCAGGGCTCCAGGCTCCACAGCATCCTTCTGGCTTGGGGACTGGGAACCGCCACCCCGGATGGACTGCCTGCCCCCACCCTGCTATTTGGGAGTGGTGGGGAGAAAACGGCTCCTTTACGTGGTGAGAATTTTAAAAAAAAAAAAAAAAAAAAAAAATCATCCATGGATTTGTATCACTGCAGCAGCCCGAGATGCCTGCAATCATCCCCTGGCAGCAGATGGGCTGCGCACAGCAGCGGGGAGCATCCAACATGAGTGCACGGGAGGGCACCGGCCACCACTCACAGCTCTCGGGGACACAATAAATAACACCAGAGAGCCCAGAGCTCAGAGCTGGGAAGGCTGCAAGCCCTGTTAGCCCTTCCCATGCTGGGCGAGAGGCAGGGCGAGCTGGCACGTGTGCTTTGTGCAGGTCCTTATACTGCTGGCTGCCGGGCCCAAGCACTTTCTGGTTGTGCCATCTCACAAATCACCCTCATCGTGAATATCTATGTGGCCAGGCATAGCAGCATTCAGGGACTATCACCCTCTGCTGCAGTCCTAAAACGAGCTCTGCGCTCTCGCCGTGGCAGGGCTGGTACCCAGACGGCGAGCCCGTGAGCATCCCTGCGCACCGCGCGCTTCCCTTCAGCTGCTGCTCACGCATACGCGAAGCAATACAGGAGGGGCACAGAGATACCTTTAAAGTCAGGGTGACACAGGAATATGCAGCCAGCAAATACCCACTTCTTCGCTCACTGGAAATCATTTAAAATGGCAAAGAGGAAAGGCAGAGCGTGGGGCTGGAGCCAACACCAGGAAACACAGCGGGGATGAAGGGGCAGAGGGCTGAGGACGTGCCACCACCCGCCGCAGTTTTCACCCTCACCAGGGAACCTTCTGCCGACTGTACGAGTGCTGCTCTGCTCCTGAGACACCGGGACAGCACAAACCACCCTGCCCTTGCAAAGTGGATCTCTGCTTTTCTCAACTAACAAGCTCAGGCATCGCCACAGAAGCCAAGGAGTTGATCTTTCAAGGGTAAAGCTGATTCCCCCCGCCTTTTATCTAAAATTTGCCTCCCCTCTCCATCTGTAAGCCAAATCAGGGATAAAGCAGGTCAGTGGGTAATGGTTTTAGGTACCACGATGATATATATACACACATATATTTTTTTTTTTAAATTAAAGGGAAACTCATTCGCTTAAACACTTCAATCAGCTTAATTATCCCTCTCCAGGCTTTTTTTTTTTTTTTTTTTTTTTTTTTTTTAAATAAAACNTTTTTTTTTTTTTAAATAACAGAAGCAATCAATCATCCTGCAGAGGGCAAACACCCACTTCCCCTGGAAGCCCCCACCTCCAGCCAAGGCTGCAGCCGTCGGGGCTCCTCCCGGCACACTGGGGCGGAGGAGCGGGAGAGCGCGCCGGGCCGGCACGGCACAGCACACCACACCACGCTGCCAACACACAGGCGGATAAGAGGGTTAAATCCAGCTGCTCAAGGATAAGCTGGTCACACACTGCAGATAAGCAAATGGCGAATAGCGGTTTGCCAGCCTACAGCAAATACCAGCACGAGTCACTTGCAGGACTGTCACCAGGTATTTAACTCGGAAGTTGCTGATATCGGAGACCCTGAAGCCACATTTTGTTAAAGCTCTCCTGATGAACTGCTTTCTTGGCTGTTTTGAAGCCCGCAACAGAGAAGGCTGAAAAGATAAAGCGACTCTTGGCTTTGAGGCTGGCACCCTGGAGAAGATGCAGCAGCGCTTTTTACCTGTTGTGACTTTTTGGTCTTTCGAGGACTCTCGCGGGGCCAAACACAGAAGAACCTGAGATGCTGTCACACAAGGCAAACCTCGGGAGATACGGCAACCAGAGACCCACCCAGCAGCCCTGGCAGAGCACCAACACAGACCGGGGTGCAAACAAGTGGCCCCCAACACGCACACGGCCACAGCTTGCTGATCTTAATCCCAGGCACATAAATTCCCAGGTGGCACCTACGTTAATTTTCCCCACTGGCATTCAGTTTCCCTTTTGCCTTCCAAAACTAAAACTTCTTCCGATTGCTGCTCAAGCTGACCAGCAGCTTTTTATTCCTTTGCATCCAGAAATACTGAACTGCTGCCTCTGGGAATTCTGCAAAGATGGAGGGCCCTTTTCTCTGTCCTGAAGCCACCAGTCATGCCCAGGTAGCTACAGCACGGCCACTAAAATTTAAAACCTGTCAGACGATGGAAAGCTTATGGCTACACTGCAAGACCTAGCGCTTACAAAACCTGCATTGCCCGAAACCCCAGAGCTAGAGGTCTCCACGCAGCTGCCTATTGAGCATCCTGCACCTCGGCCATGGTCCAGATACAGGTTAGCAGGAGAGAGCAACGAGGGGCTTGGCCATGGGATGCCCCATCCCGCTCTCCTCCCGGCTCCGTTTGGAGGCAGCCAGCTGCGTCCCACGTTAGCGCATTTTGCATAATCAAAATTGGAGTTAGCCTCCGTAACCACAACTTGAAGGGTATATTTAACTCAACTAGAAGACAAAGGAGATCGGGTCCACCGCAGATTAAATTAGCTGAGCCTGCTTACGCCAGGAGCTCCCGTCTGCCATCGACCACGCCTTGCATGGATTTATTCCTCCTAGCTGCACAATTTGGCTCATCTGCAAGCTACGTCCTTGCACAAGCGCAACATCCTGATCCCACCACCAACGCCCCATAACCCACCGCCGGCAGAGCCCGTGGAGCTGGGGTGGCAGCGGTTGGATGGCAGCCAGGAGGGCTGGGATGGGGAAAATGGGATCCTTTCCAACAAAGGGAGCACAGTTCGCCCGGTGTTTTCTTTCCCTCCTTCCCCTTGAAATCACTCTCCCCGCTATTTGGCCATGACAGAGAAGCCAGACGTTCAGGGAAGAAGCTATTAGGCTGTGCACTGCTTGTCTGTAGTTACTTTACAAATAAAGGTGACCATAATGAATGTTTGCACCCTAAAAGAAATCCCAGTGCCCTTCCCCCACCTACACCTCCCAAAGCAGAGCACAAATCCAGCTGCTCTGCAATCTTATCTTGACGCAGAAACAGTCTGGGACAGAGATATAAGGGTTCCCCGAAGGCATGGTTTATTAAAGGCATCTTTATTTAGTTGGTTCTCTTCAAAAATGCCGCACTGAAGCACTATTCCCAGACTGGTTTTCATCGCAGCAGCAGCAGCAAACACCACCCAGGCAGGGTCCCCCAGCCCAGCGATGAAACATGCCCCCCCCCGGAAAGCCATGGGGTCTTCCTAGGCTAAAAAGCGACGCAGGTCCAGGGGGATAAGCCCAGGCCAAGGCGCTTTGGGGGACCCACAGCTGAGAGTCACCAGGAGCTCTTGGTCTCACCCGAGGGATGTTACAGGGACCGGCACATTAATGAAGTGCACAGGATGTTCCCTATTTATCCAGCAGCTCTGCCTCCGACCCTGCGCCAGTCACGCTACCGCGGAGGTTTGCACACTAGCAGCCAAATATATCTAATCCCAGATTTCAAGAACCGGAGCTACAAAACCACCGGACAAAGAAGCAGCAGTTCGCACGCATGCCGGGGAACCTCCCCGCAACCAACGCCTCTCTATTTATCCAACAGGCGATCTTTACATGTTCAGCTATTTTCATCCCACCCCGCTATTAATGGATGCAAAAGGCAGTTGGGTAAGGCGTTCGACAAAAATCTCATTTAGAGATCAAGACAAGCTTAATTGGTTTCTAGCCAGACCTGCAGAAAGATGGGTTACTCCACAAATACAGTTGCTAATCTGCCCATTATACTCCCTAAGCTCCCACAGACAAAGAAAAAGAAAATAAAGAAAAGATGCACAAAGGAATGCAGTATTTTGAGCATGTTACTTCCACTGAGTAACACATCAGAAGCAATGAATTCTGCAAGAACAGGGGCCTTGCTTTTCTTTGAAGGAAAAGGATAACCAAGTGGTAAACAAAATAACAACAAAAAGACCTGACGTAGATCAAATCTGCATTTTCCACAGGCAAACCCCATCCATTTTGGGTTCTTGAAGAGCATTTCCAGCAGCTATTGTTTCTGCAGGCAGGCAGAAGCAGGGGAAAAGCTTATGCAGCTGAGGAGACGTCATGTCACAAGTGACGGAGTAGAAAGGATGGAGAACCTTGTGATTAAAAAGCACAGGACTGAAACCCAGGAGAGCTGAATTCACTTCCTAACTCAGCTGTTAAAAAAAAAAAAAAATCGCGAGTTTCCTGTGTGACCACATCCTAGATGATTTATTCAAAAACCTGGTGTTGAAAAGCGAGGGAGGGGGAGGAAGCAGGAGGAGGAAGGGGAAGACTCGGTCCTGTGGGCTTTTAACAGGCTTGGGGTTAGACCAGCACTGGCAAGCGGTTCACATCCATCTGCGTTGGGTGCTGCGTGACCTGGAGCTGGCGCCGGGAAAGCACCGAGCATCCCACGAGCGCAGGTAAGAGACCACCCTGCTCCTCTGGCCAGATGTGCGGCAGGGTCTCACCAATGCCACATCCCCAACAGCAGCGTCCCACGCGCTTTCATAATGCAGAACTCCAGACAAACAAAACCACGTGCAAAATGGAAAGATTAGTGATGTTTTCCCCTCTTGGAGCTACTCAAGAATTTAGAAACAAGAATATAAAGCTGTCCTCCAAACACAGCATATTATAAATTAGACAGCAACGCAATTACAGCCCTGCAGAGCCAGCTGCAGCAGCGGCGCAGGTAGAGAGGCAATGAAAGGGCCGTTTGGTTACAACCTTCTCCCCTTGTGCAACAGCCTGGGACTCCCAGCTGCGGCACAGAAGGTCTGTTTACTTTCCCAAATTCGAGCCAATTCTGCTTGGTGGGAAGCGCTGCACCCAAGGGAGAGCAGAGCTGCAGATCATCCAGCAGGACAGAGCTGAAAGCAAGACCAGCACCAGAAAGGATGGCAGTCATGTGTTTTGGACCTCTACAGCAACATCCCTCAAGCTCCACAGCATCTTTGCAAGAGCCTTTTGCAGCAGGTGGGTTCGCTATAGGGCAGAGAGCCAGAGAGGTGTTTTTCCAATTCTTTCTTCAACCACGACGGGTGCTTGCAAATCCAAGGCTTGGCGCAAGCAAAGGGCAGCCCAGTCCCTGGCCTTGGACACGGGCTGTCAGGCATGGAGATATGGGGCTGGTGCCGTCCCAAAAAGCTGCCGTGGGAACCCCAGGGTAAACAGATTCAAACTTTTACTTTCAGCAGCGAGAGAAGCTGTAATTAGCAGCACCAAGTACAGCCCAGAGGCTGGGTACGGACATCCCTGTGACGTTTGCTGACAAGGCGACTGTTGGATGTCTTTTGTTTGGCTTTTTCCACTCCCTGGAAAAATGAGCACCCATTTTTCACGTGTCTTTCTCCCCCCTCCCTGTGTTGCCCAAAGAGTCGATTTCCCAGAGCAAGAACATCCATCTCAGGATGCACTGTAACAGCCCATTGCCATAGCTGGAGCTCAGCTCTTGGTGTCCTCAGGGATGGGTTCCCCCTTAATTGTTCCAACACCCCATGGCATACTGGGGACACCAGACCTCAAAGACAGTCTTGCCCCCGACTCCCACAAAAATGAAAGATGTAATCCAAAACATGATGCAAAGGGAAGAAAATGTGGACGTGAGGCAACTGAGCTACAGCTGTGAGACATCCCCACCGTCTCACACGTCTCTCACCTAGTTCAGCCTCATCCCCGGTGCAAAGACAACAAAGCTTCCTCTGATGCAACTACAAGCAATCCTTTGGAAATCCATCTGCTGAGTATTTTGAGGTTAAAGTCCCTCTTTACTCCCTTTTTCTCATGCTGAAAGCTGTCACGCTATAGGATGGCTTGAAAAGCCAGGGAGATACTGTATTTGGTGGATGTAAGGAAAGTCCTGGCGTGCCAACTAAGGGAACGGCACAATTTCATGACTACGTAACCCAAATCACAGCCCATCGCACATCACTGCAGTCTGAACACAACTATGACCACCGCTGCATCACTTAAGAAACGGCAAATTTTGTTGAACCCAGTGAATGGAAGAGCAGTGTTTAAAACAAAAGTAAATGTGAGAAAACAATGAGCATAAAGACTCACTTCGAGCTCCACACCCAAAAGCACACTGACTGTAGGGATTACAATATTTAGCGCGCTCCAAAAAATTTTCCTCGACATCTTTTTGCTCTGCGTGATGGATAGAGATATCTCGTGGCTCCAGAGCCACCAGCTATTTCACGTGCAACTTGCCAGGCAGCACTCTCCACAGAAGATAAAAGGAGCTGGAGTTTATAAATGCATCTGAGTTGCCCCCAAAAAGCCTCTAGCCTCTTTGCAGGATGCCTCTGAAATGCCGAGGCGAGGAGGCAGCACGTGGGCTGAGGTCTCAAAACCAACCTCTCGTACCCAAAGAGCTTTGGTAAGCAAATGGCTTACGTAAAATATCTGTCAGGATACCCGTTTGAAGGGCCAGCTCTTGTAAACAAGGTTGCTCTGGAGGCACCGGGGATTAGCACGGTTCAAACAGTCCTTGGCGTGTCTTACCGGAGCACCCAGGAACAGATTTGCAAGTTCAGCTTTTCTCCTGCCCCACGCTTGCCTGTCACTGCTAAGCAATACCCAGGCTCCCGACAGCCTTAACCCTGCCGATTCCTGCACATGGAAGCTGAGAAACAGGGATGGGAGAAGCCCTACGCTTGACCACAGGACCTGACAGCAGAAGAAAACCCAAGGCGGCATCGCCACGGGGCTGCTCTTCTCCCTCGCAGCTGGAGAAGCTCCAACACCAGAGCGTCCATGAGCAAGCTGGGCAAGTGTCCCTTGGCAGAGGCCCGGCAGCCGAAAGCTATGCACGGGATATGCAAGGAGAACAGTGCCAAGCAAAACAGGGCAGCTGAAAATCACCATGCATCCGAAAGGCTTAACCTGATATTAAGGCAGAGAGCAGCCTCTCTTCCCCGCACGGGCACACAGCCACAGCCAAGACACTCCTAGTGCCTTGGGGGCAGAAGGGAAAAAACCTCAGCAAATGAAGCGTCCTTTGCATGCGATTTCTGTGCAAGCTGGGCACAGTGAGGGTACCCACCTCCCCAGCCGCATCTCCCCCATTCTCAGCTCTGGTGAGAAGGTGCTGCGGTTCCCAGGAGCGGCAGCGTGAAGGAATGGGAGCGCGAAGGGTGTCTGGCAGCTACGGTAGAGAAAGCTTTGCACAAACAGATTTACAGTCGCTTACATCCACACAAGCATCCTTGAAGGAAACAGCTGCACCGGACCTCAGCTACCGCAGACTCTCCAGAGTGGCACGCAAGAGTTCACAGCTCCTCTAAGCACTGTTCATGTAGAAGATGCCGAGGCCAAGCAAGGAACAGGCACCCAAGAAAAAAAATTAAAAAATCTCATGACTAGGTGAAAGTCAGAAGGACGTGTGGCTCCAGAGAGCTGCCTTGGAAAGGTCTGCACAAAAGAACACTCAAGAGCAGCAGCGGCACAGACCCACCACAGCCTGAGCTAAATGTCATGCAACACATCTGAGCCAGAAAACATCCCGGCTGCGCTGCCTCCACAGCCGTGCCATAGCAAGCAATTCATCTTGCTTGTTTGGGGTTAGGGAAATGGTCTCCGGACTGCTCCTCCATCCCTCTCCTCCCTGCTGGAGCTGTGAGCAAGATCTGCTGCTAGCAGAGGTTGTCTGGAACAGGCACCAAGCTGCTAGGACATCACCTGAACAGCATACAACGCCGTGGGTCTTCCCACCACCCTGACCCACTGTGCTCTCCCTCTTACACCCCAGACCACAGCGACTGCAGGTCCCACCCCAAAATGATGCCCCTCTGCATCTCCCACTCTCACACTCCAGTTTTCTTTGATTTTTAGGACAAGTACCATCCTCTCCTCCCAGCCCAAGCGGTGCAAAGCTGGCTCCTGGGTGCAGAGCACAGCCCCAGCTCCCCTGCCCTGCAGCCTCAGGGTATGGGCAGTTTTGTTCCTGTCTAAAAACGGTGCGTGCACTTTTCTGCTTGTTGATAGTCTACCCTCAAACGCTCAACCCTAAAATCTCTAAGGATGCCCCACTTGCTAGAAGGGCCTCCATTGGGAAGGTAAGCTGATCCTCACTCCTGCGAAGCATCGAAGGAACCAACACCCTGCAGAGCCTTCTCCAAAAGCTGCCAAGCTCCGTAGCTAAGTTTTTCATATTGGTACAGAGCTCAGCTGCTGGTGTTTCACGCAAAATTCCCCCAAGTCAGCCTCTGAACAGCACAATTTTGAATTGCCTTCCTCCTGCCACAGTGCCCCGGGGCAGGATCTGCCAGCAGCCCAGCCCATCACCACAGGGAGACCAGCACGAAAGCCCCATGTGAAAGACAAGCAGCAGGGAGCAATGAACACCTGGAGATCCTACTGCGAACACCTGGAGATCCTACTGCGAACACCTGGAGATCCTACTGCGAACACCTGGAGATCCTACTGCGAACACCTGGAGATCCTACTGCATTTTCCTCTGCTCTCTGGAGGATGGGCACAGGTCAGATGCATTAACTGGGTCCTTCCCCTCTCTTTATCTCACCCATGTCTGGCTGCTGCCAGGTTGCTTTGAGCTTTGGCACAGCTGCTTTCCACCCTGGGCTCATGCAAGAAGGGATGAGGAGCCTCAGTGCAAAACTCCTGGCAACAGCCCAAATCCAGAGGTTGGGAATTGGCTCACTGTGTTCAGCTTCTGAAAACCCTCCCTTCAGGAGGGGTGGTAAAAGCAGAAACAGTTGCCTTTGCCGCTGAAACCAGAGCCGGACACTTCTGCTGCTCCTCCACCACACTCTCTGCACGTTATTTCATTTACCCTCTTGTAAAAAACACTCGCACGTTGACGGAGCAGCCGGGCGACGGACAGCCCTGACGTCCAGGCAGCGAAGCTGCATGCACAGGGAAGACGTGATTCAGGTAAGCAGCTCATAGTTGAAAGCACATCGCTATGCAATGCTCACCCGGAGGAATGCAGAAGGCGAAACATGAAGCCACTTGTCTGGCAAGGCGAATAATCCTTCAATCATCCGCCAGGCCCTGAAAGCCCTGCGGAGCTCGGAGCTCTGGGTTGAGAAAGATGAGGATGCCTCCAACCAGCAACGTACCACCTCTTGCTAACCACACTGCGGACGCACTGCTGTATTTTCTCAGTGCTGGGTCCAGAAGAGTTCAGCGAGAGAGCTCCAAAACAGCATAAAAGAAAAATCCAATCAGCAGCAAAGCAACCGGCGTGTCTTCCGGGAAGAGACGAGGCATGAAGAGCAACCCAGCTCCGGCGGTTTGACATGTTAGTGCCAGTCAGCACGGGTGCGATGACGGGCTGGCGCGTGCCGTGCTGGGTGGGAACATGCCCGTCCACCAATACTGCCCCTCCGCTGGGTCAAGGCAGTGTTTTGAGTACAAATATGCTCAAGGCAACTCAGTCCACAAGGAATAATTTATTGAGTCATGATAATAATGACTCATCAATGACTGTCACTAGGTTGGGCCACCCCATCCATCTGGCTGATTAAGGAAGAGGCCAGAAGCAACCTCCTCGCCCAGGTGCTCCAACCAACACAAACCTCTTCCATTTAGCAAATTCACAACAAACTCCCCTAAAGGGCTGGGGGTGAACGCAGGAGGGAGCATGAACAGGACGGGGTGATCGGAGATTCACGTGGAGCGCACAGAGGTTGCTCCAGACCTGGGTGCAGTGTGGGACAGGATGCCCTTGGGAACAACCCCACCCAAGTTCACAACAAGGAAAACATGAGCCAGATGTTCAGACAACTTACGCATTAATTATAGCAGATTAACCAAACTCAGGTGGCTGGAGCTTAAGCCACACCAATCACGAAACAAAGCACTGTCAGCTCAGATCGTGAAACTCTCCAGTCAACTAACAACATCTTCATGGTGTGCCAGGCCACTTCTCTCATCTCCACCTCCTTTGGTTTTCTTCTCAGTGGCCACAAAGATTTGAAAGCTTTATGACTCACTGAGCTGAGATTTTCTACGCTACTCCACAACTCCTGGTTCTTCAATGTATTCCAAAACGTTACAACACACCACGAGGACAGGAGATACCAAGTGCAAATGACCTCCTGAGAGGGCAAGAGGGTAAGGAGACACCAGCGCAGCTTTCCTCCCAACCCTGCTCAGCTTGAAGAAGTGGTAGGGGGAAAGAAGAATCAAAGGCAAACAGCAAATCACAACCAGTATCTTGCAAGGGGCTGAGGACCCTCTATTTTTTGCAATGAAATAGCAAGTTGGAAATACGTCATTAAGGGCAAGGGAGCTAATGCAATATGCAGAAAAGCTTCTGCTGGCATATTCAACTTCTTTCCAATCCTTTACTAATTGTTTCTCCCATTCCCTTAGTATGGTAAGCACATAGAATAAGTAAATCTATATGGCTTAGCATCTAGACTAAGCAACACAGAAGTCAGGATCAGACATTCAGTATTTCTTCCCCAATTTACAGCCCTTTGTTCAGATCACCTCTTTTTTCATCACAGCACTGATGTCTGTTGTGGTGCAGGAGTGAAAAGTACACATATGATTATCTTAAAAGGAGGGGGGTGGAATCAATATGGACATGATTTGAATTTTACAGCATTTGGCTGTCACAACTTGCAAATAAACATCTGTCCCAGCAGGTCCATGCAAGCTTAACAGCACAGCAGTAAAACACAAAATTTTTCTTCCCATTTTAAAAGAGTTTTGCTTATAGAAAAAAGTGTATTTAAAAAAAAAAAATCACAGGCTGAAGAACCGTAGTTAGGTCATACTCAATTCCAGCAGAACAAGCGCATCCTGCTTCACATGGCCTCACCAGTCACTCCATGGCAGTGGCAGCTTTCCGAAGCCAAGTTAAGATATTTAATTACCAGCATCAAGTCAGAAACCAAAGCTTCCAACAAAATCCTCATTTGGGAGTGAAGCCTGCAGAAATCTCGTTGAGCAGGCTTCGGCAATCTCCAGAGCCGACAGCTGGATGCCCTGGCTTATCGACTGCTAGAGCACGCACAAAAAAAGCTCTGAATACTTGCAGTGCCGAGCAAGCCTTCAAGGCAGCCCTGCCGGCCTCTTAAAAAGGCTCATATAAATAGGCAAGCTTCATTTATTAATACTTCTGAGATAAAAGTGTCTGTGTAGGAGTGGCTCAGCGCGTATCTGCACAGAAGGAGGATGGGCAGAAGACGACCACCCGCTCTGGGTGGTGCATCTATCAGCATCTCCAGCCAGTTTTTAACCAGTTCAGGTTATAAACGCAGCAGGTAAATTTGCTACCTGTGCATGTGGTGGGCTGCCATAAGCGTATCAGCCAGAGACCTTCAGGCAGCAAGCCAGTGCCGATGGTCGACACACGCCAACTGCAAAGCGAGAGTATGGAGCGAGAGGGGATGCGCTCCTGGCCGGCTGGTAAACACTATTTGCAAGGAGCCCGGCTGCCCAACAGCTCCGTACCTCCCCTGTGCTGGGTTCCTCAGCCATGGCAATGACAGCCTGGGAGAAGAGGGGGAAGAAACCAGAAGCACACTAGCAAAGGGAGATAAACATGACCCAGTTAGACCGGCTGCCCCCAGCTCCTGCCCATCCTCGGTGGGAGGGCTCGTCTGGGACCAGAGGAGCCAGCCCTCCACGGCCATCCCTTTCCTGCTCCCTCCCGCGCCCCCGCTGCAAACAAAGGGTCAGAAAAGGAGCCAGCTCAGGTCAAGACCGGTTTGACTCCGTTTCGAGCCCGGGGGAGCGGATTCGGCGCTGATTTTACACCTCACCCATCCTGTTTGCCTCCTCAGGGCGGAGGCCGGGACTCAAAGCGGCGTGCACGCCTGGCTGGCTGGACCCAAAAACCCCAGGGCTGTGGCAGAGGCACCACTGGCAGAGCCACACTCCTGCCGAAAGCTGGCCAGAGCCAGGAAGCGTCAGTGCTTCCTGCTGTCCCGGTGTCACACGTCGGGCGGTCAGAGATCGCGGACTTTGGCTTTTGCTTCCTGCTCCTGACAGAGCAGGGGCAGGTCCCGGCGTACGGCCATGGGGAGACGTGTGGGAGTGACAGCAAGGCGAGTCACTCATTAATGGAGGAACAGCAAGGTGGATGCCCGACCCGCAGGACTCAGGGGGCAATGCACGCTGAAATGAACCCCAGCACGAACGGAAAAAAGTCTGGACGCTGCAGGACCCATTTACTCCTGGTGGGACCAAAAGAGGGGCAGGCAGGGAATGCCGATGGCTTTGGCATACATTGTTTTCAGTGAGGGAAGATAATGAGGTTGCATTGCGGTTCACCGCGGTGGCCTTAATACACACCACCACTCGATTTTGTATGCAGCATCAGAATCGACCTCTAGAGAGGGGAAAAAAAAGAAAAAAAAAAAAAAAAAAAAAGAATTGTTCTACCCTCCCTCTTGGTG
>VYZW01045980.1:29458-57106 GCA_013401315.1 Balaeniceps rex
CCCGCCCCGCCCCGCGCGCTGACGTCACCCCGCCGGCGCCACGCCCCCTCCCGCCGCCGGGAGTTGCCGTGAAGCCGGGGCAGCGCCATTGGGGTGGCACGGCCGGTGCCCGGGTCAAGGGGCACCGCGTCGGGCGACGGCTTTGCGCGGAGCAGGAGGCACGGTGCGGGTCTCCCGCCGTTGCCTGTGCTGCAGAGGAACCCCAGGCCGTCTCCTGGAGGCAGGAGGGTCCAGCTCCCACCCCGGCGAGCAAGGAGGATAAAGTTTCGTCCGGCTGGCGACATGGGTGATCACGGACACGCAGGATCAGCGTCCCAGCTGCCTGACGAAGTTCTCCCAAGCTACTACATTCTCTGCTTGTCAGCTCGGATTTAAGAAATCAATTTCCCAGGGGTTCCCATTTCACGTAAATCAGAGCAGCAATCTGATATATGGCTGGATTTCCACACGCACTGGAATAACCTCGTTGCGTGAGACAAGGCTGTGGGCTTCATGCAGAAGTAGTTATTGCTTTTTGGTGCAAATCAAAGCTCCAGATCAAATTAATAGCGTGTAACATTTTAGCTTAAGTAAACATTTCTTTTTCTGGATAAGAGGTCAAGCTATTTATATCTTGTATGATTTTTTTTTTTTCCTCAGCAACAACCATATAGGAAGGTCTGAAAGGCTGGAAGGGATTTACAGGGATTGTTTTTCATATGGAGCCCCCACAAATTGATACAGAGACAAAGGAAGGGCCAATGATGGGAAAGTGAAGAAAGAGCGTTCTTAGGGGAGTTGATACCAAAGCATGGAACAAAATGTAACGTGAGATCCAGGACAGGTTATACACAGCCATCCAGACTCCTAGGTGGCCTTCTGTATGAGGGAGAGAGACAGAAATGTGTGTATGTATAGAGTCCGTGCAAGTGCTAGACAGGTTAAGCACCTACAGGCCTGACGCTGGCTTTCTCTACCCATCTAAGCTCCATCACAGGACTTGATCTTCAAAATAAAAGCAGGGTCAGGCCTGCAGAGTTTCAACACATCCTATATGGTTTCAGTCCCAAACCCCACACTTGACACCAAAATTCATGTTCCAAACAAGTGGTCTATACCATCCCTGGAGGAAAATGCAATAGAGTCTTAGGAATGGTTCTGCCCATTAGAGGCATTCGTTAAGACGTCAGCTGGACGTTTTTGTTTTTAAAGGAAGAAGGTATATTTATCTCAACAAAGCCACACTTTCATAAAATGGATTTTCTCCTTCTCACCATGGCCAGTCCTTTTCCTAAATTCTTCTGGTCTCCTGTAGCAATGAGCTCCACAGGATAAGTGTGACTTGCCAAGGAAAAAAAATATTTCACTTTATTGGTTGTCAATTTCAAAGTCATCCCAGTTCCCTGTTACTGGGCTGACTTCACCTCTAAGCTTTTTTAAATCACTCTCCACAGCCTAGCCTTTGGCAAACAAGCACCAGCCCTTGAGCTGCCATCCTGAGAACGAATCTTTCAGCAGGGAATCCATCCTGCACCTTCCTGGAAACTAGTCAATATGCTGAAAACTGAAATAACCCCTTCTGAAACCATCAACACCTTTCTACAGACATGCTTGTCTTGCCAAGGACTTAATCATTCCCCAGAAGTATGAGAAGATCCAAACTGATGGAGATTCCCCAGAAGTATGAGAAGATCCAAACTGATGGAGATTCCCCAGAACCTGTCTCTGTGTCCGTGCCAGCCCACAGCAAGAGATGCATTGCTGTAATTCCTGTTCTAATGCGATGTGATGCATGAGGTGTCCCATCTGGGTCATGGTGGGGCTTGGGAGATTCCCAATGCCAGGATCCTTCTTTGCAGAGGGACACCCTGGAGGCTTCATCTTGAGCTGAAGTCTCATACTGATCGTACTGGCAAAAGGAATAATTAAAAATTGCCACAACCAGCTGGTTTTTGCACAGGGGTACTGCAGGGACTCAAGGTGCAAATGGCAACGTACTCATTCTAGTGTGCAGGTGCTCTCTTAACATTACCTTGGTGTTGGAGCAATGGGAGGTGGCAATCACAGAGACAGTTTGGGGATAGAAGGTGTCAGGGACAGGTTATTGGGAGCAGTAAGCCCAATGATGGTGCTGTGAAACTGGTGGGACATGAGGATAAGCATATCTGTACTGGGGAAGAGCCAGCACAGCTTTTGGCGAGAGAAATTACAACTCACAAAATCTACTGCAGTCCTTGGATGGAGCCAAAGATTTGGTGGACAACGGAGATCTAATGGATGTAACAGATATGGATTTCCTAAAGGCTCCGACAAAATGCTTCATCAAAGGCTCTTGAGGAGAGTAAGGAGCCATGAAAAATTAAGTGGTTTAAAGACAGAAACCACAAAGGCCAGAGAGGGACGGTCAGTCTCCGCAGCAGAGGGATGCCCAGGGGAGTTTGGCAGAGATCTGTGCAGGGGTCTGTGCTGCTCAGCATCTTCACCAATGATGTGGAAGTGGGGGTAGGTGGTGGAGTGGTGATGGTTGCTAGTGAAACCGAGCTGCTCGGAAAGTCTGATGGCAGCAAACCGCAGAAGGACCTCAGGACACTTGGTGATAAAATGACAGATGAAATTCAGTGGAGATAAATGTAATTGATGAGCCTCAGAGGAAGCACTCTTAACGTCATGCACACAGCGGTGGGCTCTGAACTGACCGTCACCCCACAGGAACAGGATCCTGGAGTTATCACAGGAAATTTGATGAAAGCATCAACTCATTGCTGAGCAGCGATCAAGAAAGCAAATAAATGGGTAGGAGTTAATGAGGAAAGAGGAAAAACTGTACAAATTCCTGGTTTGTTCTCCTTTTGAATACTGTGAGCCGTTCTGGTCTCTGTTCTCACCAAAGAACAGAGATATGGAGCATTTTTCACCTAGGTAACCGGCTAGGCTAGGACTATTCAATACAGTATTTCTATACAAGGCTCAGGCTCAGGAAGTCCTAGAGCTGCAGCCTGCTGCAGGCTTGGAGAGTTTACAGGAAAATATCCCTGTACGCTTCTTGGCTTATCATGCAACATTGGCTATGAGAGAGAGGATGCCGGGCGGGATGGTCCCCGCATCTGACCCAGCACAGCTTTTCTTATGTTCTTGCATTCATCTTTTTTCCTCCACAAAATGTCCTCCCAGGACTCCCCCTCCCACTCCCCTCCTCAAGGACATTCATTAACCATGTAGTGATGGTTTGATCTGGAAGCTCCCAGCCTGGGCAAGCAGCAGCATAACGGTTGGTATCTGGAAGTGCATCTTCCTCATCGAAACGGCTCAGCCATTTTCTTGTAATTGCCTCCTTGGAGCTTGTTTGGAGGCTGCTTATCAAGTCCCATTGTGTTGCTTTCCTGCTTGTTTTTCCAACAGCTGCCTATTAAATTAAGCTCCTATATTCAGACAGGAAAGCCCAATAACCAGCTGCCCAGAGCCTCTCTGGCTAAGTGGGACACATGCAATAGTCATCCCGTAAGACAGATGAGCATCTAGCCCTGAGAAGGGGAGAAGGTGGGTACCAAGCCTGCCTGGAGAATAATCCCTATTAGCCTTGTAACAGGAGGTTTTTGATAGGGTTTTTTCATTGGATGCAAAACTAAACCAGGACTTTCTCTGAGCTGAGGGAAAGAAAATGGGTTTCTTGTTCTAAATTTGTAAGAATATACTTGGTATTGTTCATCGTTAGCTGCTCACTAGACCCTATAAATGTCCTCTGAGCTCAATCCGTGTGAGATCAATACTGTCTTATCCCTGGGGGAGAGTTTTTATGTGTCTGCTCCAGTGAAACTTAAAAGGACGATCTTGATTCAGCTGAGAGTAATGGAATATGGAACCCATCCCCCTACAAAAATTAAATAAAATTGATTTTGGAAGAAAAAAGCCCTCTCTTCTTGAGGTTATAGTCTTTCATGTTGCACAGATGATCTGCTCAGCAGAAAAATGGGCCATAGCTTTTATTTAATTGTTGTTTTGGTCTAAGCTGAAGACTTGCACCAAATGAACAAAACCACACTCCGAGCTGCTACCACCATCCTGCTCTGCTGGAGCTTATGGAAAGATTTCCATTGACTGCAATCAGGGCTGGTTTTAGCTCAAAGGTAGGAGACAGTGTTATGCTTTTGCTTTCTTTGATATGAGGCTTTTAGAGCGTGTAGAGGACCTTTTGCAGCTCCGTATCGGAGCTGGGAGGCTCTGCTTGAAAACAAACCGCACCCTAAGCCAGCATTATCTCTAACAGCGCCGAGCCCAATCTCACCCCAGGATTCACATCAGCTCCCGGCAGCTGGCAGGGGGAGGCGAAGCTTCAGCGTAATGTTTCATAGCCTGAAAAGGGAAAATAAATGCATTCCCAAGGCAGGATTCAGCCGTGCCTGTGTTGGCTGGGAGCGTTAGCAGAGACTCAGTGGATTTAGGCCCCAATTCTGCAAAGTCCTTAAGCTTGTAAGGAATTTGTAATTTGCTTGTAAGCAAATTCCCGTTCGCTTCAATGGAATTTAATCACATGCACATAAATGCTTTATGGCGTGCAAGGGAGTTATACCTTGGTGGAGGTGGGGTTATTTAGCTCAAGCAACCGACTTCTTTTCCAACATGTTCAGAGAAGGGTAAAATGTAAGAAATAATTAGAGAGCAGATTGTGAGACTTCTTGCAAACAGCTACTGCCGCTGGTTGAGGTCTTCCTCCAGACCTGCCCTGTCCAAGGCCACTCTCTGCTGGGAGATGGTGGGAGAGCGCAGCCTCTGCCGGCCGCTTCCCCTGCACAAACTGCCGTGCCCTGCAGGGAACAGATGACTTGGACGAGTGGCAGCGAGATATAAAGCACTTGCAGGTGTGCTGGGAGTGTAGGAAGCCATTAATAATTTCAGTGCCTTGGCCAGGGTCTTTCACCCCGTGCCTCTCTGTGGCTCCTGCGGCTGCCTTCCTCCCCTCTCATCTGCTTTCTGCAGCTGCCAGAAGCACCTCATGCTTCCCTCACCATCCATCCTCCTGGCTGTCTCCTGCGAGATGCTGCGCCTGTGACTGTGCCCTGGTTTGGATCATTCTGCTTGTGCCTGGCCTGTCTTCAGCAGGCTCCTGCCACGCAGCTCCTCACTGCTCGTGAAGCCAAGGGTGAATCCTCCTCCTTGCATCCTCCTGCTGGTGCCAGGCTTCACTCGCAGCCTTGTGCCAGCATCAGATGCTGGGACTGGGGCTAAATGTGCTACTCAGGGTGGGGCGAGGGCACTACCTCTTCCCCCCTAGACTCCTAAACCCTGCTAGAAAACAAGCCATTCCTGATTAGGGATCTGTAACTTTGCCCACGTCTTTTTTCTCCCCCCTATTCCTGGAGATGACTTTTCTTGCACTGAATTGCTATCGAAGGTACAAGACAAGCCCCCCACTCCCGTTTCAAGGTAGATGGAGCAAATTTGCAACGGATGAAAGTTCAGTGCCCCGTTATCTTCCTCACATTCATTTATCTCCTGAGAGCAGTGAAAGAGGTAAGGTGAGGATGTGAAGCAGGAGGAAGAGGAGAGAAGAGGTAGGAGAGGGGTGTAAATCAGTGTTTCTCTCTCAAACCCAGAGGCCGCTGCAGATTTACACCAGCTGTTGCTCGGGCTGTCAGAGAAGGGTTTAACAGGGATGCGTGCATACACAGCCTACAGGGAGAGCTGCTTTTATTTGTTCACATCTAGCAGGGGTTGAATTTATTGCCTTTGCAGAGGGGCCAGCAAAAATCCAGGGCGTCACTTAAATCCCATTTAAAACCTCAGATTAAGGCTTTGCAGGAAGTGCAAATGGGGAGGTGGAAGTGGCCTGGACAGATGCTGGCTCCGTTGCTTGGGGAAGCAGCTACAAACCCACCTCACCGTGATGGCCAGGGAGCCAAGTGAGGCTCTTGCCTTATCAGCAGAGCATCCTTTGCTCCAGAGCTGTAGCAGAGACAGAGTGAGGAAGTGCCAAGTCGCCTTAGGCTCATCCTGAGCCTCCATCCTCTTAACGGAGCATAAAACAGTTAACCCCCAGGTCACCAGGTGGGTCCCAGCCCAACTCCACCATCCGTTAGGGAGAGGAGCTTATCCGATGGGAATTAGGAGCCCTCATCAAGGGCCTAGCTACATTCAAAATATCTTAATCCTCCTGATTTTTGATACAATTCAGTCTTCTAAGCACCTATCTTACTTTTGCAAGATGCCTAAGCCAATTCTTGGCAGTGTTTATCCCTGGTGACTCAGCCAAGGTGACACGTGGAGCCTGCGGTCAACCTGGGAACTGCTCCCAGATACCCTGAGTCCTGGCCGAGCGCATTAAATCACAAGACCATCTCTGTCTTGCTCGCTATTTTGGTCACCCTGATTTGTCCTGCATCATTAAATTTTTACAGCGCCTGACTCCAGATGACTTGAAGTTTGTGCCTCCTGTCTTCAGTAAGTGCAGAGCTAAGAGCTTTTTTTCCTCCCAGCACAGGGGCTGGAATGTGAAGACTCAGCGACCAGAACAGGCAGGAAAATTTCTCCTATCCCTGACAGCTGTGTTACTGGACATACACGCTCCCGGTATCTTTCAAAGCATCAGTGTGGCTTTTTCAGGTCCTCATACTGGGTTTCTTTCTAATAAGCAGGATTCGGGACGGATCCGATACAAGACTTGAACAACGATGTTACAGTCAGCAGAGCAGTGGGTCCTGTCGCATCCCTGTCAAGAGATTGCAGGGCAGGCGTCCTGCATGGATGGAACGAGCACAGGACTGCTCCAGCCTCCCTGCTCCATCCCTGGGCACTCCTGGGGTGACATCAGCACCCTGAGATCATCTCTCTTGGCTGGGTGTATTTGCTTATGGGTTTTCCCCGGAGGGCTTCTGGTTGCTTTCCGGTTGCAGTTTCTCTGCTGGGAGGACTTTCGCAGGCTTGTTGCCCTTTGCCATGGTACCCAGATGCTGCTCCAGCCCAGGGTCTCTGTGCTGCTGTGGGTTCATCAGCTCGTCAGAGCCACTATGCTGGGAGCAGTGTTTGCAATAGGGAAGGAGGGATATTGCAGCCACCTCTAGCTGCTCTGGGCTGCACCTGCAGGAATAGCCCTACTGGAAATTTTTCCTGGCTGGGCATGGGGTTGGACACCACAGGAAAGCTTTTATCTTTCCTCTGCTCAGCCCAAGCACACAAACCTCTCCTCCTCCTCCGTCCACCTTGCAATAATTTTAAGTCCATGCACAAGGCTCTCTATCCTAGCAGGACTGAGGTCCTCAGTATCTAAAAGCTGTCCATGGCTGGTGCTGCTCGGAGGTCTCAAACTCACATTGCAGCCTTGGGAGAGCACCACCTCCCCAGCACAGAAGGAGCCCCTGGGAGAGCAGGGGTGAGTGGCTCTGCTGTGTGGTGAAGGGCTGGGGATGGTAGGAGATGCAGCGGTGACAGCAGCCTCCCTGCGCCACTTGCCCTGGCGAGCTGGATGGACCCCAGCCATGCCCTCCCTGCCCTGAATCGCTGGTGAGACAAGGGTGTTGCCAAGCTGGCAGAGAGGGAAATCACGGTCATGCCAACAGCAAGGGGGACCTCCCCAGCTGCAACCTCCTTAGTCATAGCTGGATTACTAACCCCATTCTTATATTTTCCACGGGGGCGGCATGAGTAAGAGCTGACTCCTAGGGCTGGTTGTTGCCTCCAGAAACCCTTAAAGAGAGAAATGCTGACGGGACTATCAGGCTGTTTAAGTTTCAGGCCAAATCAGGGGAGCTGAACGGTTGCGCTAGGAGTGGGATGCTGACTCAGGCACAGGACAGAGCCAGCCCAGGGGGGCCGGGATGGAGAGGGCTGCCCCAAGCATCTTCCAAGGTAGTGTCACTAGGTGGGGATGGGCATGCATAGCTCAGCCTTTTCCACCATCTCTGAAACACCTCAGTCCCTCCAGAGATTATATTCAGGACATGGACTTGTCTTGGAGAAGAGCCCCCAGCTCCTGCAGCAAGCCTGGTCTGTTCATGGCTCTCCCTGTTTTGACCCATGGTGAGTTGGGGGTGAGATCAGGTTCTTGGGAGTGTTTTTACACCTCCCAGATGCCTGGCTTGTGTATAAGGGACAATGCAAATGATGAGCACAGGTTACAGGTTTCAGGGCTCAAATACACGCCAAGTCTCGCACGTCTCCCACAGCTCCCAGCCATGGGTATCGCAGCAGCCCCGGGCTCCTGGCTCCAGCCTCCCCGCAGCTGGCTGGGCGTTTGCAGTGCAGGAGGTGGGAGATGGCAGCCCCCCCAGCTCCCTCCGGGGCTGCAGTCAGGGTCTGCCCCCAGACCCCGGGGCAATTCTCCTCCGTGTGCAGACCTGGGAAGGGGAGGAAGGGGGAAGAAGCACTTTCCCACTTGGGCTGAGACGATGGGAACAAAACCTCGCTCCCCCGGCACCGACTGCCGCCGGGGCGGTGGGAACGCTAGCTCAGCCCCTAGGCAACTTAATGGGCTTTTAAAAAAACCCTTTGTATCAGATCCATTCTTCTCCCCAAAGCTTGCTGGCTCCGCTCCAAGGGGAAACCTTTGATTCTGCAAATGCACCACAATTATCATCCCGAGGAGTCTCAGCTTTCGGGCTCCCCCCCTCCCCAAAAAGATCAGCAGGACGCCGGAGAGGTGCTTAAATCATTTCATCCTAAGAAAGCCTTGGGCTGTAACAGCTTCCCTGTTGCTCGGAAAAAGCCACCCCTCTCCCAACAGCTTGGCTCCATTTTTCTCCCAATGATACTGTCGCTAGTGGAGGCAGGGCAGGCAGCGCTGCGGAAACCAGGCCACCGGGGTTCCCGGTGATTTCATCAGTCCGGAGACCCGGGCTTGCAATGATTTATGAGCTCGCAAGAATCTTGCCGTGGAGTTATCTCCCCCTCCCAGCTTTTTATCACTGTGCAGATAGGGATTCAGCGATAGAGCTCTTCTGGGTACCGTAGCAAGCTCGGTCTGTTTGACAGTTGCAAATATTTTTCTCCAACATTGCACAGGTCCATGTGCACAGGCTGCTCTCGCCAGCATCGCCACCACCCAGCACCGAGAAGCTCAGCTTGGCCTGGGTGAGCCAAAAAATAAAAACTTACCAAGCACAGCACCCACTCCCTGACTCCTATCCCTTGCTCATGACTCCCCTAAGCTCTCCCCATCTCCTCAAGGTAGGTTTTTATTACTTTTAAATTGCTGGCTTTTTTTTTTTTCCAGAAGTATTTTTATTTTCTTCAGGTTATGCAAATCCTGCCCTTCTGCAGTGCTCTCCAGTCTAAAGCTGGGATTTTTGAAGGGGATTTAGGGGAGTTAGGTGCTCTGCTTCCAGCAGGAGCCCAGCACTTCTCTCCTTGTCAAAATCCCCCTTTAAAGCAGGTCATCGGTATTTTTCTGCAGCTGTTTTTCTTAGCAGTCTAAATAAAGCTTTCAAGTTACGACTCATTGATGTGAGGCCAGATTCAGAGGCTGTCAGTTCCTTTGTGTATCCTCAACTTGTCCGGGGGTGTTTTGTTTTATTTTGGGATGGCTGCTTGCTTCTGGGGCTTGCTGCAAAGCTGTGCATTTAGCAGCCCCCTCCTGCCACGTTCTCCGTAAGCTGAATCTGGCCCCTGCAACTCCCTTGCACTGTGTCTGCCTTTCTGCAAGGGCAAAGGATTTTGCAAGCAGGAATTTGCTCTGGCCACAGGATCACCCTCCCTTTGCCATCGCAGGAGCCCCAGGGAAAGGTGTGCTTCAGTCTGGCTCAGCAGCCAAGGCCAGTGTCCTTCCCAAGCTGCAGTCGCAGCCCTCGCAGCCCCGGGACACAGATGGAGTTTCTTCCTCATGGAAATCAATTATATGGGGAAGGCCAAGCCCCTTTGGTGACACACAGCTATTGCCATGCAAGTCCAGCAGAGGCTGAAAAGGGGGCCAAAACGACACGGTGCCCCCTTCTCCCATCCCTATCCTGTCTCCATGTGCTTGCCCTGGCCATGTGCCACTCGCTTGGTGGCCAAGCCAGCCAGTTCCTCAGGCCAGCCCAAGATGAAGGTGGTAGGAGCGCAGGAGGCTGAGCCAGCTCTGCCACCAGGAGAAACATGGACCCACAGCTTAGGGACCAACAGAGCTCACCCCAGAAATCTATAGACAAGTAACAGGCTGAAACCAAAAATCCATTCCTGTCCTTTATCAAAACCACTGCCACTTACTTGCGATGCTCCAGGCATGATTCAACACTCATTATCTCCATTGTGCTGGAGATTAGGCAGCAATCTTTCCAGATAATAGCTTTATTAGCTCTGTATTATTCTTTCTACACTATTTGTTTACACTAAGTCCAGAACACTCAAAGCTTTCACTGGGACAGTAAGATCAGTTCAGTGGACGACATTTTATGCTGTGTTTTTTACACTATCAAAGATCCTGTGTAGCAGGAGCTATCCCAGGCCAAACATGCTCTTGCCCATGAGGTCTCTTTGGCTCAAGGAAGTTGTACGTGTTATGGATGCCCCACCAGATGCTAATAGTGAGGGAAGGTCATTTCCTAGGGCTTCAGCACAGGCAATGGGCTGTTGTGTCCTTTTACCTGCTGCACTGGGCAGATGGCTCTGCCAGGGCTGCTCCTGCCCAAGAGACAAGCAACACCCATGGCACAGCTCACCAGGGGCTCTTTCTTGGGCTCCCATGACCTGTCTGCCTCCAGCCATCCATCCTGTTCTGGCACAGGCTGGCATCAACCCTTTTTTGGCTGGGACAAGCTTGCACTCTCCCCTTCCTCTCCTGAAGCAAGGCCTGGAAAAGAAATTAGACTCCACTAATTACTGATTTAATGATAATTGCATGGGCTCCTGGCTTTGGCTTTGCTCATCAGAAAAGACGACACATGGGCCACTGCAAACCCGAGGTCGCCCAGCGTACCAATCCTGGGTACAAGGGCTGGTTTGAGTCAGCCTCGGGAAGGGCTGCCTGTGAGGTCCTGCTGCATACGCTGGAGAAATTACCCAGCCCAGGTTTTCCTCTGACCTGGCATCACTGCAGAGGATGACTGCGGGGGATGACAGCAGATGAGTCTCCATTCACCTTTGCCCTGTCCTTGACAACTCTGGCATGAAAGCCAGGAACTGACAACCTGACCCTCCCCACAACCAGCTCCTCTCTGGGATGCAAGGGTACTCGACTTCCATTCATTTGTAAGTAACTGTCTTTGCAATCAGAGGTGCCAACCATGCTATTAGCACACCTCCAAGTCTGGATTAAAGGGACCAACATGAGGCTGACTGTTTTTTTGGCTCATACTCTCCCTGTCGGCTCTTGGTACCCATTGCTTCTGATGCTGAGCACTACCCCGCATGACACCCGACACACTCCCTGGGGAGGATGCTCCAGGAATGTCCTACCACCCACATGTGTTCAGTAACTGCAAAAGTAGACCTGGAGATAGGCGCTTCGTGCATGTTCTTGATAGCCCCAAATGGCCCCGTTCTCGCCTGTTCACTCCTGGAAGAGGGATTCCCACTCGGGGAGTGAACGCTTGCAATGTACCCACGACACGGGTGCTGCAGCTCCCCTGACAAACCTGGCAGATGCTGTGGGCTATCTTTGATGTGGATTTCTCTGCTATTCGAAACAGTCTCTCCTAGAAGGGCTTGGGCTGGAGGCTGTATATAAAAGCTGCCGTTGTTTTTATTGGGCTACCATCCATCTGTTTAAAACATGGATGCCTGAGTGATACTGCTGGCGGGAAGCGGAGGTGAAGAGGCTCCTTTGGATGTGCTCAGAAATTGTCTCTGCATCCAAGACTCCTTTTAGAGATGTTTAACATCATCCATCTTTCAAGCCTCTCAAAGCACTGCCACGTCTCTGGGGTTTGGTATAAACACTCAGCTTTGGAGGCGGTGAGAGGGAGTGGGGCAGGCAACACAGTTACAAGATGTCCTGCGTCAGAAGTGGTGCGATTTGGAGCTGGGTGGAAACGCCCTGGCAGAAAAACAGGGGATCTGGAAGACGCACCTCTCCATTCCCGGCCCAGCCCAGAGACAGCCTGCCAGCCCCACAGCTGGTGCAGCGATGCTGCCCGCTGGGAGCGCAGGGATGAAGCTGTCATGGAACTACAATAGAGACCATGCTCATCTTTGCTTGCTGTCTGTACTCCATATCAACCAGAGCTGTCTGGAAGCAAGCTCTGGATAATATTTCCTGGACTGTTCCTCTTCAAAAGCCCAGCTCCAGCTTTCTGGAACTTCCAGCAACGTTCTGCCCTGACACTGCCTCTAACTGAAGCTCTAGTCAGCCAAGAAGGGACAAGTCGGCTGGTACCTCCTTTTGAACCACAGGAGGGGAGTCTTCATCCCTCTCCCCACCTGCGGTCCACCCGCCTGTATACCACCTTGGACTCTGCTACCCAACAGCTGGCTGCTACCACCCAGCCCAGCTCCATCTGCTCCTCTCTCCCGTACCCGTCCCTTTGCCATCGGGACATAGCTTCCCTGGGCGCAGATGCCCAGGGAGGCTGCACAGCGGCACAGCAAGAGTCCTGGTCCCCCTTATGCCTCCTGCAGCCACGGCTCCTGGGACTCAGACTGCAACTAGATGACTTGCCCAAGACCAAAGAGTGGATCAGTGTCAGAGGAGGGACATGGACATCCCTCCCTGCGCTGTGCCTCCCACCTGGCCTCATTCTATGTGAAAAGTGCACAAACCGGATATTCAACTTACCACGTCTTTGCACAAGGCTGTCCACAGCTGGGGCTGCCAGGGAATTATCAGATGCTCTTGTGGCTCTGCAGAGAAGCCAGGAGTCTAAGGGAAGGGTTACTGATTGCATTTTGGCCCTGGAGAGCTGTGTTGGACAAACTGCTGTATAATCACTGCACAATCCAGCCTGCAGAACAGCATTGTAATATTTTTCTCTTATCACCGTGCAGCTTTGGAGGCTCTGTTTGATCTCCTTTATCCATGTGAATGTGTCCAAGAACGCAGCAGCCTCTGCCTGCAGAATGGCTCCTATTGTTCCCTTTGTTCACGTGTCTGGGCTGTTCCTCAGCCTCCTCTCTCTCTTCCTGCAGAGACAAACTGCATGGTCAAAAAGTATCTTTACAGCTTGATCTTAAATATGAGCTCAGTCATGGAAAAGGCAGAGGGCATATTTTCCTGAATGTTACAGATAGGCTTTCTGTGATCCAGAGGGGAGCGTGGTGGAAGGCACCCTAAGCTCACACAGTGGATTAGCTGCATTTAACTTCTACCAGGATCTACTCACCCATGCCCGCTGCAAGCTGCTCTGAAATAATGCTGAAAATAGACGGCATTGGATTGGGCATTTTGGCTGATCTACTTCTCCCTCCTGAAGTACTGACCCTTTTTGTTTGAATAAATCCACAATAGCACAGTAAATCAGCTTGGAAGAGAAACAGAGAATCTGAGGGACATGAGAAATATAGCTCCGCATTTCAATTTTTTTCCTGCTTTTTCTGATACAAAAGCCTTTACATGCCTTCATGCTGAAAACAGGCTGGAATCAACTTAGATTTTAAGCGCATTTAACTTACAGACATTTTTTTTGTGAGCATGGAACTGAATTCAGTACTTTTCAAAACCAGGCCTCCAGCTTTGCAAAAAAGTCTCTCTGATTTCTAGATCAGCCCTTTCCACTTCTTGTTTTGGACGGGTGTGCAGCAGTTTATCCTAACGTGATCTGCGCAATCTTTACACCCCGTTGAGTGCACAGTTTCAAAACAAACCTCAAACAAACCTCAGCTCCCTCTGAAAACCCATCTTCTCTTAATCCTCCTCACAGAGAACCTGTAGGAAGATGTCAAATTATACAAATGAGAACTTTGGCACAGCTGGGTTAGAGTAGGCTGAATTAGTCATCAAAGTTACAGCTGGAGGTTGTTAATCTGTCGGTGACTTCCAAGCAAATGATTTTTATTTTCTGTTTACAAAATAAGAGAATGAGATTATTGGTCAGGCCTTGAGGTGCGGTGCATCACCAGTGGTGGTAAAACAAAGATGACGTGGAGCTTGCTCGCACACAGATGAAGGTGTGCTCCTTCATTAAGCCTGAGTCATCACTTCCATTAGGATCAGGATTGAAGGATGGTGCAGAAAGGCTGTGCAGGCACCAGACCGCTTGCTGCCATGGGGCTGCCAGCAGTGCCTGCTGAAAGCCCTGATCCTCCACTTTGCAACGCTCTGGCTGTGGCATGCACAACTGGTGAGACAGGTTGGAAATTGCTGGCTCAAGGCTGGATGTGTGCTTTGGCTTTCCCATCTGCCTTGCTGGGAATTGCTCTGTAGGCTGAGCTTGTGTGGTCTGGAGGCTGAGGATTATTGTGTGGGGGTTTTTTTTAGGTCTTTTTACTTTTTTGTACTGAATTAAGCAGGGGAAATCACTTACTGCTGTTCAAGTCTCATGGATATGTAGTGCTGTTAGTCACAGACTTCACAAACTGTAAATTAAGCTTCCCTAAATCATGAGATTTTGTTTGTTTGTTTAAGTAACAGAAGTTGGCTCTCTTCATTGGGGTTTTGTGCTTTCAGGACATGTCTTGGTTTTTTTCCCTGCACACGTGACAGCAGAAACAACCCCTTCTGCAAAACTTAAAACCTACAACACTCCAGAAACAGGGATTTAGAAAAAACACCCACTTCCTAAAGACTCAAATTAAACATTTGGACATGGGCAGTATAGGTAGGAGCAGTCATTTTGGTGCCCAGGGGCCAAGCTCTTTCTGACCTGATCTCATTGCTCTTAGCAGAGGACTCCTTGAGACTGCCCTTGCTGGGCACCCATTATTTGATCTGCAGACTGAGGAGGGAAAAAACCCCAAAGAGCAGCTGATTTTCAATGTGGTCTCTCCTCTGCCTCGTGGCAAAGCCCCTTCCTGCAGTGCAGAAAACAGCAAAACCCTCCCGACTTCTATTTTCAAGAAATATCAAGGTGAACTGTCCCCTGAGGTAACATGCTTTGCATGTTGGCCGCCCAGTTTTGGTTTTTTTTTGTGCGTGCCTGCCGGCTAGGAAGAGCCCGTGCTGCATTTCCCAAACTGGTTGCTGGAATGGGAACACCGAGGTGAGCGAAACGCCTCGGCAGAGGGATGAAGGAGCAAATAACCACCAGCCAGCTGAGCCCCAAGTGTCTCTTTCCTCTGCTCAGCTCACAAGGCAAGAGCAAAGAACAAACCTCCTCTCCTGTCCCTCCTACCTCCCCGAATCCCTTCTCGTTAAGGAAAGAAAAGGTCAATATTGATGGTGTTGAAATGAAGCACAAGGACCGAAACGCCTCCTGCGCCTGGTGCAGGGTGCTGAAAGAGCCAAGCGTGAACCAACATTTTCCAGAGCCTCTATCAGCTTGGGGCGACTGTTTTGGCTTGCCAGTGTGCAAGGAAGGAGCCTGATTTCAGGAAGCAATTTGCAACCAGGCCCTTAGGAGGCTAGGGGAAAAAAAGCACCTGTGCAAGGTCATAGCTTGGCCTCCCCCGACAGAGGTTTGGAAAGCGTCTGGCACTTTGGGAAATTCAAGAAGTGGTGGATAACCCCCACCAGGAGGATGTTGAGGAAATCTGAGGCTCATCACACCAGAGAGTCCTTGGTGAAACTTCCCCAGCTCGGCCCAAGGCACCCACTTCCCTCCTCGCAGCATCTGTTTGCTAATCCATCCATGCAGCAAAGCCCCCACCCAGGTCTGTGTTGTCCTCAGCACGAGCGCACCTTCTCAAATGCTGCATGAGATGGTGTTTCCCACGGCACCACTTTACTCGCCCACCTCATCTTTCTGCAGCTGCCTGCCAGCTCAGCTCTCCCCAGCACATCATAGCTTCTTGTTTCATCTCTGTGGCCCAGCAGATGCTCTCCTGGCCAAGCATGGATTTGGTCAATGGTAACTGTCTTACTCTACTTTCATTCCATCACCTTCCTGTTTTCTCCTGTGCTTCCCCTCACGCTTCCCGTTAACATCTCATCATCCTCTTAGAGACTTGCCTATGGATCATGTGTAGTGATGGCTGCAGAGATCACAGCTGGTAGCAGCACCCAAGGTGTTGAGGCTGTACCCTCACAGATAGTAGACTCTTCTGCGTCCTTGTGCTTTTCTGCTGTCCACCACTCATTTCTGCTCTTAAATCCCTAGGCACCCTGGGTGGAAGGAGATGCCCCTTTGGTCTGTATGTATCCATCATTGCTTACGATGCTGTCCTGGGTCCCAAGCAGAGCCTGTTGGGCTCTGTGCAATGTAGACCTCAAGGATGACTTGAAACAGTGAAGCACCAGGCTCACACATTTGTTCTGGGCATTAGCTGGAGCTCACTTTCTCCTACAGCTGGTCAAGGACTTCCTGCTGGAAGGCATCTGTGAAGGAAATGCCTGTTGCTGCAAACAGATACATCCTATGGGATGGTGCCAGTTTTGCTGACATTTTCCCATTCCTTATCTTAACCTGAAAAGAAAACATTTTTTCCCCCATTTGGTCATTCCAGGCTTCACCATTTCAGTTTGACCAGTTGCTTTTAGCTGCTGTGACTTTGATATTAATCTGTCCATCTGAGTTGCTTTTTACTTGGGTGCATTGTGAGAGATATTGCTGAAGCCCGGGCAAAAAACAGGGGTCAAAAGTCCCTTGGGACCAGCATTGCAGTGAACAGCCTGTATGCTGTAAACTGAGCAGGGCTGGAAGGTTTAAGCATGTCCAGAACTGTGTAACAAATACGGTTCTGTGAAAAATAGGAATATTTTCCCTTTTCTTGCCCTGATTTGGTATCAAACCAAGTGTTTAAAGAACCTGACTTTTCCCTATGAATGGAAAATTTTATTTTCTACCAACCTCCCACTTGCAACCTTCAATCTGTTTTAGAAGAAACATTTTTTTTCTTTTTTTTTAATTCAGTCAAAACAGACATAATTGGTATAACCCCCAAATACTCCTTTCTTGTGTACCAACAGTGCAAGACATTTACCTTGGCCTACCAGGTACAACAGTGCCCAGAGGGAAGCTGAATTAAGCCCTGGTGATGAGTTACAGTGCATAACACTTCCCAAATACAATCACTGTGACTTATGACCACTGACATGACAAAGATTTTGCTTGGTAGTGAGGAGTGATGGCTGATGTCCCTCTAAATGCTTATCATTTCTGGCAGCTTAATTGAATCCCGTTAACAGATGCAACAAAACTGAGAAACATTTCTCCTGCTAGCAGTCCTCATTGGACCGGCAAAGCCTGCTGTTGGCCCTATTTCCCTGTTTTCAGGTATTTCCCTTTGAAGTCAGCGGGTGCAGAAATTATCTTCCCTAAAAGAAATATGCTACAAAAGGAGCATACTATTCACGTATTTGATGTTAGGACACCCTGGCAGGAGAGCAACCTCCCGTGATGAGTCTTAAGAGGGGACCCTCGGCAAGTTGCTGTAGTTTTCCACCGTGGATTGATGTCTCCCTTATTCAGCATGCAGAGGACTTCAGCTCAAGTCTGACTTGGAGCCTTGCCCTCTTCTTGGGGATTTTGAAGCTCTTTGGACCAGTTAAGCAAAGACCCAGATAACTGTGACAGCAAGGGCGGCCTTTTGGGAGCAGCTCTGCAACACAAGACCTCCGGTGGCTGGGGTGGAGGAAGCCAGGCATTTCTGGCAGACTTGCAGGCAGCTGGGAGCTGTGCAGGAGATCCCACTCCCTTTGGGTGGCCTGAGTGCTGCAGGAGGCAGCTTTTTGTCAGCACCCAAGAGAGCAGGAGACCCAAGACCACCGGAGGCAGGTGGAGGGAGAAAGTTCATTACTTCAAAGCTGCTGTGTGCAGCAAGAGGCTAGAACGTGGGAGATGGTTTTTAACAGGGTTCATCTATAGCAGCAATGGATGCCTGTGGCCCGGAGTGGCTTTTAGGAAAGATTAAGTTATGCATACAGAGGGTCTTCTTGGAGCAGCTGAGCCAGGCTATTCTCTCATCCCATTTCATGCACCAGGGTGTTATCTTTTTCTTGGGAAAGCCGTGGAACTGGGTAGAATTTAAATTATACCCCAGAGAAGTTGGCTCGCTTCTCTGACGGAGGTCGTAATGAGGGAGTCAGGATTCCAGTTATAGCTCAGCACAGCAGATGTAGCTGGTTTTGCAGATGATAAAAATACAGCCTTGTCTCAGGAATGCTGCAGAAGTGAGGCACGCGTGTGGGTTTTTTTTTTTTTCAGAGCAGTTCTTTAACTCTGGCTGTACTGTACAACAGTTGGGAACTCAATATTTACGGAGTAAACAGTGATGAGACATGGGCTGGGTGCCATCCAAGCACGTAGCAGGACCTGCTCTTTCAAATGCCCACACCTCAAACTGTGGAAAATGTTACTCTTCTCTCTTTTGGGATAGGAGTAGTTTTTCATTACCAGTGATGAATACTATTTTATTTTTACTCTGCTCTGTATGCTTTTCAAGGCCTGCTTGCAAGGAAGGAGGCAGCCACCGAAATATAGGAAGCTACACTCTATACTCTCCTATATCACGCACAACTCACCTCTTCTGATCAGAATTCAAGGCCTGGTGCACAAAATTAGCCATCCCCTCAAATAAAAGCAATTTATCGCAGAAAGGAATCAGAACTGACACTTCAAATATACTAAACTTCCAGCACAACTTGAGCTCCTGCTTGATCTCATCTATATGTCAGGGACCTCCTCAGGGCTCCTGCAACTCCACTGCCTACTGAGACCTTCACTGACAAACACTGCCCTGCAAGGAGCACGTCACTGCTGGGGTGAGGCTCAGCTAGGACTAACACAAACCCAGCTGTGTGGGCTTGGTGGCTTGCTGGTCCACAAGGCATTGCCAATGGAGGAATGCACTGCAGGCAGAGCAGCACTGCTGTTCTCACCTTAGCTGGGCGCTTTGATGAGTCCATGTCCTCCTGTTTTGCGGCAACACTCTTGAAGCTGGCTATGGAATACTGCCTAGCACTGTATTCCCCCCTGTTTGCAGAAGCAGCTTGCAGCTGTAAGAAAAACTTACTGTTCTGTCTTTAATCTCTATTTACACAGGGTGGTGATAAAGAAATTCCTCAACAATCACTTAATCTCTCTTTGGGCTGACACCACCATCTTTGCTCAGCCCAGCTCCAAAGCAGCAACACATGCAAACACACCACAGTGCTTTGTGGACTAGGGAAGGACCATCACGTGAAAACAAGCTCTGTACCAAAGTCTTTTGCTGAGCGTGATGAGTGAGCAGCCCTGTGTGCTGCAAATGTCCCCCAAAACAGGCAGGGTGATGCTGAGAGGAAGGGCAGCCCCATCTTCTGGCAGCTGACGTGTTTGAAGCTCTTGCCCATTTTTGGCGCATGATTTGAAGCAAGAAGCCTGCTTTTGGGTGGGTTTCTGCTGGTTGTCTGCCGCAGCGAGGCACTGGTAGCAGACGTGCTGTCCCCACCGCGAGCTGGCCTACTCGTGGAAGTAAGCTCTGAGCAAGCTCTGCGTGAACTCACCGCCTGGCCCTAAAGGACTGGAAAAACAGGAAACTCTTTCAAAGGTGTCTAAGGATTTGATGTTGACGTTTGAATTTCCCTTTCATATCACTGCAACATTTTTGTCCAGGCGCTTTATCCCTGCACTGCAAAGCTGTCATTTATTTCTAGTGAGAGATTTTGTGCTTTTGAAAATAAAGCCAAGGAGGACAGAAAAGATAAGTATTCCAAGACACTTTAGTGCATTAGACAAGTGTTTCTTATGGGAAGCTGAGCCTTTCCAACCCTTGGGGAAAAGCATATCTTGTGTACAAATAATTTAGCAAAAAGACAAATCTGTTCTGCCTACTGAGATTTTTGGTGCTATACAGTTTGAGGAAAAAACAGAACATACTCATGAGTAGAAATAGAGTTATAACACAGTGACAATAACCTAGAAAGAGCTGAAGGGGACCGAGGACAATGCAGACTGCACGGCCACGCAGCTGGGGGAGCGGTATCCTTGCTTAATCAGGCCCCGAAGCAAGCAGATGGGTTGAGAAAACACAGCAGGGTTATTGTGGGGGCTCCTCTGGTGACAGTCTCACCTGTGAAATGGGCTCCATTTGCTGGCAGCTTGTGATCACAGAGGCTGCGGGCACGGGAGCAGGCAGAGGACATGTTGTCCTCTTCCCAGGAGCTGCTGGGAACCAGCTCCCAGAGCAGCAACTGGCAGCGACGGTTATTTAAAAATGCACCCTTGATGCTGCAGCTGGAGCTGACCACATTTTCCTGCCAGCAAATTGTACATTGGGAGGAACTGTGGAAAAAAAATCCACCAAGAATCTATGAATGTAATACCTTAGGTGAAACTCCATCCCACTTGTAACCCAACTCAGCAAACGTTAATGCTCTGTCCCTGCATTCGCATTCCCATCAGAGCCATTTTCCCCAGACAATGGCCTTGTTTGCCCTGGTAAACACAGAAGTAGGCATTTCCTCAGAGGAAGTTAATTTGGATTTTTAGACAAAAAAAAAATATAGGAAGAGTGGGAAACAAAATCTTTTCAGTAGCCTGGGAAAGTATTATTGAACAAGACCTTTTCTGCTAATGGGAAACCCTTTCTCCGGGCCATTGAGATGCTAAGGACCAGCACGTTACTTTAACATTATCTTTAAATGAAGAAAATTAGATGGCCCTGCATTTATTTTTACCTGCATTTACACATACCATAGTCACTGAAGCCCTGACTTTATTTTAAAAGAGTGATTCATGCATTTAGCTTTTGGTTCATTTCTGTCTCAGTTTTGGAGCCATAGTAAATCTCACTTTGGAGGTGCAGAATGATTAATTTCTCAACCACATTTTTGCTTTGAAGTGTCTATTGGCTGTTAATAAAATAAGCCCTTTTACGTTCTCTTCAAAGTCACAAACCACAAACACACACGGATGCTTTGGGCCACAGGAAGGAGCTGAAAAATCTGTCTGGCAGTGAGAATTTAGCTGAAATGAGGAGGGGGGCTCCTATCTCCCCACTCTGGGGAAGAGTGCTGCGTTTGTTCAGCCAAAACCGCTGCGTGTGGAGGCAATGGGAAAGTCGAGACTCTGGGTCTCCGGAGCTCCTGATTTAGAGGGTGGAGTCTGGGGGAACGAACATTACATTTTGTTAGAAAACCACTAGTGTTTTTACAGCACAGATTTAATAAAGCTAATTTATGTCTGACTGAAAGTTAAATACCTTACAACCCTGCACTTAGCGTTTGCTTAGTGGCATATACTGTAGGGCCTGTGTCCGACCCACAGCTGGTTTAACGATGTGTCTAGAAAGACTCATGCCTCTGAGACATGGAGAAACATGCAGCAATCAGAGGAGCAAATTCCCAGCTGGCGTAGCTGGGCAGCCACCCTCTGAAGCCACCAGCTCAGGCTGGCTGGGAACAAGCTTCAGGCACTCGAGGGTTAGATTTTTTACAAAGGGCAGACTAAGAACGGAACACTGAACTCGGGCGCTGATGCTCTGGGCCCTTGCAGCTGTGCAAAGGTTCCCCCATCCTTGGAGAAGGATTTCTCCAGGAAAACAGGCGGTGCACAGCAACCTCCATCCCAGGTCGGCAGCTGCACTGCCAGCGTGGCCCAGAAGGGGGAAGAAGAGGGAAAAAATCAAAGCAAGCTGGAATTAAGTCAGGGCTATCCCATCAAAAGGGTTCTCTCTGGAAGATGTAGTTCTCAAAGAAAATTAAAAAAAATCTTCCTTTTGCTAAAATATTTCCCGTTTACTTTAGGGAAAGCCACATGTAGCTGTTTTGTTTCAGTCACTTAGCTCTAAACCAGAACGTGCCACTGAACATGACACGTTTCAGTTTTAAGAGAGCTTAAGATCATCTGACAGTATTTCCCCATGATGCATCTGACCTCATCTCTGAAGAGCCACCTTCCAGAGTTCAAGCCTCTTCTTAGGGGCAGGACAGTTTGGAAGGCAACATGGCCTATAAATATCCCACTGCAAAAATTCTGTGATGCAGTATGGGAACTGCCTGACTTTTGGAGTATGGTGGGAGAGGAGGTTTGGGCTGGGGAGCTAGCTCATCACAGAGAAGGGGAAGGCGATGCTCTTGGACCACAGTTCCCGTGACCCAGTGCAAAATGGGGTGGGGGAGAGGAAGAGATTCAGGCTGCCAAAAAGTGTTTCCATGTGAGGAGAACCTTTCTACTAAACACATGAAACAAGGGAATCCATCACTATAAAAGCAGAAGGAAAAATCTGAATTTTCCTTGTACAAAATTTTAGGATTTGGAGTGAAAGTAAGTGCTGGGATGTCCCAGGATGTCAGTATGAATTTTGCTAACCTGCAAGGCCAGACTTTGCAGATGGGGTCCCTGCACCCAAGAGATCCCCACTTGCTGTGTCGCCTTGGCACTGCCAAGTGCCAGCACAAGTGAGAGCCCTTCCTTGGTCTTTGCGTTTAGCAAGGCCCCAGTTTGGGCAAACCCTGACTTCCCTATCAAAGCATGTCAGATTTACGCTAGCATGAAGGATCAACAAGCTGCTAATGCAATACAGCTTAGGCTACAGCTTTCAGCCTTTGTATCTCTGGAGGCTTATAGGGGAAGGCTGGCTCATACGTGGGGTAGGCTGACTTTCACCAGCTCTCCTCCTAAGAGCAGAGGGCACCCTAAAGGTGTTTTGTCTCATCTGGTGTCTCAGCACAGACAAGAGCCTAAATAAACCCACAGGAGCTTTCCCATTTGCAGCAATGGGAGCATGGACCAGAGCAGTGCCAGCAGCAGCAGCCATGAACCACAGCAGATGCTGAGCACCGCTGCCAAAATTAACCAAAGCGCCTGTGAGAAGCAGCTGTGTAAGATCCTCACACCCACCCTGCTGTATAGATATGCCCTCTAGTCCTCTCTCTGCTCTCAACATGTCCATTTTCTCCAGCTGAGGGTCACCTGGGGGATGGGTGATCCAAGAAACCCCACGACTGAGCTAACCAGAGACCCTCACCCAAATCTTACACTCAGGCACTGGTGAACAGCTCTGAAATCACTCAGCAGTGAACACCCCTCCATATTAACCACTGTGAGTATTTAGACACATCAGAGCAATAGCAAAGTGCACCGCATGCTTCAGGACCAGCTCAGACCTATAGCTGGGGAAGCAGGAGGAATGATAGGGACATTATTTATTAGAGACTGAGCCAAAAAACCCCATCCTCCAGGCCCAAGTGTTTCATTTGTTCCACTGCTAAAGAGAAGCCACTGCTAATAACAGGATGAACAACTCGACAAAATACATACTATGGAGCCAAAGGTCCTCATTAAAGAGAAACATGACTCCCCTGTCACAGAGCGAGGCTGGAATGAGCATTACCTGTGCTGCTGCAGGTCCAGCGTTTTTCTGCAAGCGGTCTCCAGCACCGCTTCAGCCTCTTGCCCGCTTGGCAGGGAGGACACAGGTGAATTCCTCCCCTGCCTTCACAGACCCGAGCCAAGCAAGGAAGAGGAGCGTGCAGGGAAGAAGCCATGAGCAGTGCACAGCAGCTTCTCACAGCCATAAGTCTCAGATATTGCAAACATTTATTAATGTTTGTTGGTTTTGGTTTTTGGTTTTTGTCTGGGTTGGTTTTTTTTTTCACAATAAGACCTGTGGCATTTTCAGTGTCGGAGACCTGGATTTGACTTTTCCGCTCTCAGTCCTGCCTACATCAGTCTCAAAAAGGTGCCTCCGCCCCTCTCTTTCCTCTGTTATGGTGTGTGATTTTAAGGGTTTTAATGGGTAACACCAATTCTCTCTCCCCACCTTGTGCTCAGGAGGTGGGAGAGCAGCTGACCCCCTCAGCTTTAACCTGAAAGCAGGCAGGGTTGTGCAATAGGGTAACTGAGCTGTGGCATAGTGCCAGCGGGTCAGCTGCCGGCACCATTCCCAAAGCCATGTCCTAGCCTGTCTGGAAGACTCATCTGTATGGCTGGATTCAACTCACAGCTGCCAGCATCTGGGCTATATCCTGCCCCAGATTCCTCGTGCCAACAATTTGGAGGGCTGCAGCAGGGTGGCAGGGTGGAAATCAAAAGGGACAGCAGCAAATCGAGTCTCCTTCACACCTGGGCTGTCTCTGTCTTTCTCTGCTCCCATGGCCAGCTTGTCAAAGCCTTACACTATGTGGGAAACATTGAAATAATATTGAATAATTTTAATAATACATTATCATACACAATAATAATATCGTAATAACTCTATTGTATGATAAACAATATTGAAACAATACAGGGTCATGACACTTGCACAGCAGTTTCCGTTAACTCTTACATGAAACATGCATGATTCCAGGAAGCATGTTGTTTGGAAATAGCAACTTCTCCACCATTCCTCACCAGTGTTTTGTATACATGTGATTTTAATCTGCTTGGCAAACACAGGCTGTGATTAGTGTGGCTAAGAGACTTTATCCATTCAATCGCTCACCCTGTTTTTAGATCTGTGCTTTCTGTGATCTGCCTTCAGCTTGCCAAACATCTCCTGCAGCTTGTAACTCAACTCGGAGCAGTCAAAGCACGTGAATGGGGACTCCAGGGATCACAGCCTTTTCTGGAGGAAGGTCTAGCCCTGGCAGAAATAAACCAACCCACTGCCCCCTGGCATGAGACTTTCCCACTATCTCTGACCCCACCAAAGCCTATTCTCCTGTCTCAAGGGTGAGGGTAGAAATCAAGATGAGGAGAGCGCATGGAAAAGGAGCTGCATAAGCTCTAGCATCAGAGTGAAGTTGCTACTAATGACTTTATGAAATGACTCCACAAAACAGTATTTCGGCCAAAACCTGCTCTCCATCTGTGAGAGACTGAAAGAGTTAATGTCTCAAACATTGTGACGGGACAGGTTGGGGTCTGCACAGAGACAAGTTAAGGTCCCCATAGAAACAAATGGGGAGGGGTCTGCATAGCACCACAGGTGAGAAACCGATTGGCACAGAGCTGGGAGGCGTCGGAGGATGCTCAGTTCCACCTTCTGATGTGCCCAGCAACTCGCCCTGTATGGCCGGAGGACATACAGAGTTCATCTGGGGAAGGGGCTCACGACCACCTGAAAGACCCCTTGTGACCACCCTCCCACACATCGGCACTTGCACAGAAGATGAAGAACATTCTGGAACAAGTCTTCAAGGGGCCGAGACTAGAGGTGGGGACTAGCCTATAAAAGACACAACTCCGAGGAGCCACGTGCGCGCCTCCATCATTGGAGGACTCCACGCTGCTGCTGCTCCAGACCTGCCTCTCCCAGCTGGGGCCAGTGCTGCTGGCGCAGCCAGAGGCCCTGCGCTCTGAGAGCAGCGCACCCACCACCGGATTGCCACGTTTACCATCGACATTGCGTGATCCAAGGGCGGTGATATCTCTTGCCCTCTCTCCTTTTTTTCCTTTCCTTTCTGCAAGCTTATAAGTATTTGCAATTATAACCCACGTTGCCTATTGTTGCGCTTTCCTGATTCAGGTTGCCTACCATTACGCTTTCCAAGTTCAGGTTGTTTCTTTGCCATCAATAAAGTGTTTAATCAATCGTTTGGTGTCTTTTCACCTTAATTTAGCCCAAGGGAATCACAGAACCACCATGATCCTCCCTGGACGGTCCAGTTTGGATCGTGACACCATCACGCCTCTAGCTCTCACCCACAGTTTGCCAAACTCATTGGGAAAGCTTCAGCAGTGTCATCAGCCACTGGTTTCAATAGTCTCCTGCATAAATACAAAGACATATTCTCTTCTGAGGTGATGCTTTGGCCAGAACTTAACCCTGAGGAGGTGCCAGTGACCACAGGCAGCAGGTGCTGTAGACAACTCAGTATAGCACCATGAGGGGTATTGGTGTGCCGTGCTTGCACAGAGAGGAATTCGAGCCACAGTGGTTGCACTCAGAGGAGGATTCAGCTTTGCCACCCTGCCAAAGTCTGGAGACCTCAGTCTCGTTCAAGTTTGTCCTTGGGAGCTGCCAATCGCACCTCCAGTGGGACTGGCTCAGTGGTGACCAAAAGCCCCTGGCAGTGCACGTGTATGCTTTACTCCTTCCTTGTGCTGGGGTGGTCAGGTCTTTCATGCCACTGCTGCCGTGGCCTGTTACAGCACTCCACACTTGACATAGGCATGTTTCACTCTACCCTGTCCTTTGCAATGGATTAATGGATTAACCCCTGATCTTTGCAGTGACCTAACTTGTAGTCTGAATGATGGCTCTACTTGCTTTCTTGCCTTTGCATCACCAACACAAGAGAAAGGATCACCATACAAAAGAAACAGCTGCTAGACAGGAGGAAAGAAACTCACCAAGTATTTTATGGGCAATTCCCATCCTTTGTTCCACAGTAGGTGTGATTTGGGGTAGCCAAACATTTGGAAATGGCTGTTTCTCTCTCTTCCCCAGCTCATGTTGCTTTAACAAGACTAGGGACCAACTATAGACAACGGAAGACTGATGTTTTGGAGAGGGCAAGAATGTCTTTAGCCATTCACTTGTTATGCTTCTTCAAGACCATAGTGGAATATGTAGATCTCTGGCTCCAGCTAGAGGCCATTCATGGCTAGTTTTCTAACCTGAAAGGAGCTCTCATTATGAAGTATTGCTATGCTGTATTAAGGTGCATGGTGCAATATACCAAATATACTAAAGAGAATGAGAAGAGCAGAGACCATGGAGACTTTCACATGCTGTCCATCTCAGACAGCAGGATTTTCCTCCTTGTCTATCAAGCAACAAGACAGGATGTTGTTCCCTTCCCTTCATCTACGTTATCAAGCCAATGAGCCATGTAATGTATTAACCCTACTTGCTGTCATGAAACAAGACCTCTGTTTGACTGAGCTATTGCCCTGGTAGTTAAGCACAGTCTGGCTGCTCCGTTAAAGGTGAAGTTCTGCGAGAACAGTTCCTGCCTTCCCCAGCTGGGCAGGAATAAGGTAGGACTTGATTCCTGGGCAAGACTTGTGATATTGCTCAAGCCTCACATAGTGAGCCAAAGACCAGCATCATTAAGGAGAGCTGATGGCCAGCCAGTTCAGCCCTGTTTCTGTCCTCTGGTGGGCGAAGCAGTGCCTGGGCAAGGGGATCTGCTGAGGGATGCTGGCACACAAGGTCGGTCACACTGCGGGGAGTGGTAGCAATACAAGGGGATGTGCCAGTGAGCCCATTGGGCAGAGACTCACCCCCATGGGGTGTTACCACAGCTAGAATCATAGAATCATAGAATGCTTTGGGTTGGAAGGGACCTTTAGGGGTCATCTAGTCCAACCCCCCCAGCTAGAAGCTGGCCCAGCTGGGATACGGACAGTATGCTCAGACACCAAAGGAGGAAGGCTGCTTTTCTCCAGGAGCTCACATGGAGTGAGAAATTGGAATTACCTTAATTACCTTAATTACCTTAATTCTCTTGGAATTACCAAGAGAATTAGGACTGTGAAAAATCAAAGACCAGGGCAAAAAGCCCTAATGGGATGTAACTGACAAAGGCGTGGAGGGGACACAAGAGGACCAAATCATCTCTCTGGAGAGTCCTGCTCAGCACTTGTGGTTTGGGGAGTTTCCAGGGGACAGTGCGGGTGTTTGGGAGCCCAGAGAGAACACCAGGTGAAGTGTGAGAGTGGCCTGAGAAATCTGACATAGAGGAGGGTATCTTCTGGTGTCTTAAACAAAGGAAAAGCAACCCTGCCAGGGGAAACAAGCCTGCCATATGAGGAAAGGCTGAGAGAACTGGTTTTTGTTCACGTTGTGGTTTAACCCCAGTCGACAACCAAGCACCACACA
>VYZW01045993.1:1167-16650 GCA_013401315.1 Balaeniceps rex
GGAATGCCCATGTAAGTTGGAAAAGAACACAGGTCTTGAATCTGAAATTGGTACTTCAGAGGAAAGACTTCACCTCTGTATAAAGACATATGACATCTGCTAGTGCTAAGTGTGATACAAGGATGAAGTATTCTTACTCTAGTTTATTTAAAGCATTCATCCTGGACCGTGGAGTTGTGACCTACCAAGCATTCTCAATATTCATTCACATTCTCAAGTAATTTTTTCCAGTTTTTCTCTCAAAAGTTTTCTTAGCTTTGAAACATTAAAATTCTTGAAACCCAGTCCTCTTATAATAGTTATTNGACCCATTCCTGCATTTGTTGTTGAACTGTGGTGGTTAACACATTGATTTGCATTCATTGCAGGCATTCAAGATCTAGCACTTCTGAGTTTCTGAGTCTCTTTCTCACACACACAAACATGTATTCTAAATTCCTGAATGAGGTAAGACAGTTTACAGTATTCTGGTCATGTGAATCACCCCAATCATTATCTTCGATAATACCACCGATATAAAATGTTTCATACAACTGAGAATTTCTACCCTTTTTTTTTAACATTTAGCCTTGATAACAAAGAAAATTAAAACCTGCCTTTCTTCAAAATTTTGTGAGCTTGTTCTGCTTACCTGTCACTGAGAAGCTCAATGATTTCCTATAAGAACAGCTGACCTGCTCACTCATCTGTTTTTCTTGTGAAAACACAGTACCCCCCAGAACACACACATCATACATACAACTTGTATTTTCTGCCATCTGTCTCTTGTTTATGAAACCATAAGGACATCTGCAAAGACACTTCATATTTTTCTCCTATGCAGTTGCCTTCCAAGCTCACATTGGAAAAGTTTTTTTAAGTATGCAGTTTCATGTGATTCCATATCTTAGTTACAATAGATATCCTATATAAAGTTCTGTAAAATGACTTTACATTTCTCATGAACCTTGCTGTTATGATCGCCATATGTGAATGTAGAACACCTTGTATTTTGTTTAAAAAAACCTTTTTTTCACTATTTGTAACACAGAATTCTTGATGAGTTCTTGCTTCTATAACATGCTTGAATAACTTCCCTTAGTACCTGCTTCTTCATGCCAAATAACGTTCACTAAATATGTTCCCTGTAACTCTGTGTTTTGTCCTTCCAAAACAGCTATGTCACTATATGACTCATCAAATCTATGATAAAAATGTAAAATTCCTAGCTAGATAGAAGGCCTCCTACCTCTCCTTAGCAGTTGGTTATCGAATCACCAATCTGTTTCTTTTTCTTTGTAGTGTTTCTGGCAGGGATCTCAAACTATGTCATCTCGAGAAAAACTTTGTTTTCTCAAATAGTGTGTTGATATTTTCATTCCAGATTACTAATCCCCTCCCTCACAATTATCAGGTTCTACTTAATGCTGCTGCAATCTCTTTTTTCACTTTGAAGTATTTTAAGGATGAGGACTTCATCAATATGTAGGTTAGTGGTTGAATCCTTACAGACAGGGAGATGGAGAGATGAAGTAGGAAGCAGAACAGAAAACACAACCTGTCCAAGGCAGCTTAGTCATTGCACGTGATTACTCATTATCTTCTTCTGTTACCTGCTGCAAAGCCATCTGTTAGTGGAAGGAACTCTATTCTGTTTCTCCAAATTTGCTCAAAATCCCTTATTTACCATTCTGTTCAAGCAATTTCCTGGGACTACTTGTACGCATAAAGTTAATAGTGTTCTTACATGTTTGCATGAACAAGGTCAAATATTTGCCAAGAAGATTAAGAAGTTACTGGTGTTTTCATTCTTGAATGAATAAAAACATTATCAAACTCCCACAAATAAAACAATGTTAAAAAATTACCTTCTTCCTCCATTTTTTCCCCAGACTTTGAGGTATTTTTCACTGAACATATTTGATGAAATAAAAGAGCTACAACTGTTAGTCACTTCAGCAAATAATTCAGGACATGGGGTTTTTTTAGATACTCACCTTACCTGGGCCATGTAGGGACAGATGGTGTTCACGTTCAAGCTTTATAGTATTGCACATTTTAACTTTGCAGTACATTGAACCAAACTTCTCTTAATGTTGAAGTAATGAGTTAACTCTTAATCCGATATTTTCATTTTCTTGAATAATACTGTTTGGTATTTATAAGCCTGTTGGTCAAAAAACAAATAACACATAATAATTTTCCCCATAAAACTCAGCACAGTAAAGCATTATTACAACAGCTATAACATTATATAATTTTACTGACTTGCAGAATTCATATTTCATTAGACAAAAGCTTTACCTCTCACAGCTATTCTAAATTTTTCATTGTTTTTACCCTTGAAACTAATGTCTTTAATATTCAGACTTTAATATCTTCTAGTATGAAGTACCAACTTAATTTATAGTTAAATACTTAATTTGCTGTATCTGACCACCTGCAAATAATCAGCTAATAAACAGAAATACAATATCTATTTGTTTGGGGGGTTTTTTAAAGGACATAGGAGGAAAAGTATTATTCTCTTATTGAGAGCTTTCTCTCCATAAATATTGTTAATGAATAGGTAGATAAATAGGGAAAAAGTAGTTAAATTTAATCCGCTTTTGTAAGAACATATATTTGCAGTGAAATTACTGGGAACTGGGGGGCAATCAAACACATTAGTTTAAATGTTACACTGTAAACCACTTTTTTTATTTTACATACCAAATGTGCTAAAATGGGAATTTCAAAAGGTAAATGTTGAATTTTATAATTTTGTTGTGTCCAAAGAGTATTTTTGCCTGACAGCTTGATTTTATCTGGCATTTTATTGAACCAAATTAGCATCCTGTAAAAACATTGAACTTATGAACCATTCCTAATGAGTAAAATGTGTTGAATTTTTCCTCTTCCTCATCACAAATTGCTGATTAAAAGGTATGTTTCTCAATTTTGTCTTTTGGAAATACAGTTTCTGTGACAAATTGCTTGCTTACTATCTTCTAATGAGCAAATTGCTGTAAAAAATCAAATTTTTAATGATAAGATCCACCTTGTGCTATTATTCATACCCATCTTTGAACTACCTTATCTTCTGCTGTTCAGATCTCCAAATCAGTCCATTTTAAGTGAGAAACTGCAGTATTTCTTCTAAGGAAAATCATGTCTATTCACTTCTTATTTATCCTACAGACCACTTTTTATAGTATTCATGACATACACTAGTTTTGTAAATTGTTGAAGCAACTATTTGAAACATTTCGTTTCTAAATAATGAGGCATGAATTAATAATAGCAATGACTACAGAAGATCATTTGAATGTCCTATGGGGGAACATTTTAAATGGAAAAACAAAGGTAGAAGAATGGAACAGCAAGCAGTTTCTCATTGTTCTTATTAACTAACCAGAGAGTTTAGATGCATCCCCTGCAAAATCAGGGGAACACTAAAACCTGGAATATAAAAGAGATTTACTCAAGAGACAGTTCAGCTGTACATTAAACCACTTCCAACTGAAAGGTAAGACAGATACAACACTCTAATCATCTGTTTCTACATATGTGCAGGGTTTTGATATTCACAAGAGTTTTTGATTCTCATCTGTGTTGACTAGTTTATACGCTATGTTTGATTTTCTAAACTTCTGTAGCATTGTACTTTTTAAACACCCTAAAGAAACGCAGTCCAGGGAAGCTTCTTCAATTTTTTAGAGTAGCAATCTCACTGAAGCCTTTCACTAAGCAAGTTTACATCCAGATTCTGCCTTGAGTATACAAAGTCCAACAACTATTTCAGGTTTATAATTTAGTTTGGTTTCCTTTTGATGGGGGGAAAAGTCTATTCCAATTGTCATTGTTCACTAACAGCAGAAGTGAATTTGTTCATATCTGATAAATCTGTCATTTCATTAGATGAAACTGGTAGATTGATCCACTTTTAAAAGCATGCAGACATTTCACTATGTCTTCATGTTAGGAAGAGAAATAGCCAAATTTAAAAAAAGCTGCAGAGTGTTGACATTTCTAAATTATAGTAGTGATTTGGGTTTAAATTAAATAATACATAGGGTTCCAACTGTCAGCTTTCATTTAAGATCATTTCAGAGATGATTAAGTAATTTTAAAATTGTAATACTGCAAATTCAGATCATCAGAGTTGTAATGACTTAGCCAATGCTGACCAAAAGCAGAGCATCCAATGAAACAGTTCAGGTTTTGAATTTGCCAATAGATTCCAAACAGCCACAGCCAGGAATCCATTGGCATAGCAAACCAAAGGTCATGATTTGATCATAAGATCACTATTTCTCTCTTCCCTAGTTTGGAGGGTTCACCTTCATTAGAATATGACTTTCATAGTAACGGTAAAAGAAAACAGAAACTATTATCATCTGGTTGGTGACTATTATCCTTTCCAAACTTGCTGAAAATTTCCTTTAATATTAATATCTTCTGTAAATTTCTCTTTCCTTTATACTTTATTTTATCCTTCCTTTGGCTCCAACCCTCTCACCATACATAAAGCTCTATAAAAAACTTGCTTTAGACTCCCCTTGCCATTGCACAGTTTTCCTGCTTTCTCACATCTAACCTGAATAATTTGTCAGTTCGAACTGTCTGAAGACATTCTTCCTTGAAAATGAGATTCCATTATTAGGTCTAACAAGCAAGAAGGAAGAAAAACCTTTTTTACTTTTTACTTGCTCTGTCTGCTCTATTCTCTTCAACTGTCTTTGCTTTCACAATTCTGCATTGACTGATACGTCTGTATTTTTACTGACAATTTTATTCTCTTCTGTCCCAGACTCATTCAGTAGCTTGTCCTGTTGCATGTTAGGAACAGTGGAGGCCAAGTTCTTCTTAAAACTTTAGACCAAAACTTCCCAAACCTTCTTGTCTACCAACTCAGTCTGTCTTCCTTTCAGCCTCTGTTCCTCACATCTAGCCACCAGCCCACCATGAAAGAACATCAGTTGTTATCCTTAAACCCTGACATCTGTCTCTGTTTCTCCATCATGTTCATTCTTCTTTCCCAAGCATGAAAATCTTGTAATATACCAGATTGTTCTTTTTTTTTTAGCCACAGCCTTCATATCCATAATGTGAAGATATTTTGCCAAGGATTTGTTCTAACGTTGCCTGTGTAGATTCTGAACAAGTAAAAATATTATAAAGATGTTATCAGTTGTATTTATTGGCTCATATCAAAATTGACATGGCTGGATGAATAACAGACAAATAGGCAGAAGCAATTTGGGGGAAACAAGCTAGTAAAAGGTTAAAAAGAAATAAGAATATGGAGAAAAAAGAAAGGGATAAATGTGTTTTGGGTTGTATTAATTTCTTCTCTTTTATTGAATTTGAAATATGTGTATGGTAATCTAGAAGCAGGATTTTTTTTTTACATATTTAGTGGCTTATATGATGCACCCAAACTCTGGTATCAAAAGAAATTCTGAATAATTTTGAAATTTTTGTGATACTCAAAATACTCCTCCTTTCCCCCCCATCACATCACCACCAACACAAGCTTTTCAATGTAAAGCTTCCTGTGTGTTTTATGATAGTAGGCTTCTGCAGGCATTTTAGGTTCTCACTGTTGAGAGAAAAGAAACATCACCTGCAGTAGCTAGTGACAGACAGTGTGCCATTCTCTCAGGTGATCTGTTTAAATTAAACTTGAAAGGTACTATCTACAAAATACCCAAGGTCCCCAAGGAGACTGTTATTCCACCTCTTCTCTGTTCATTACATTAGTTTCTTCTCTTATTTTCATCTAATTATCGTTAGTATGATGAGGACAATGTTTATTCAAGACAGTATGTGACTAACCCCAACTTCCAGCAGGAGTCCCGCTTCCACTGGCCATCACATGCACTCTCTCTCTCTCTTTTTCTAAAGGAGTATAAAAATATGGATAAATATTTTCTTTATGTGTACACAATTATACCTTATCTAGAAAGATATTTTTATATATGTGTATATATGGCTATATGTCTACATATATAAATAGATAAATATATATCCATATATATAAAGTGTAGGTATATGTCTAAAACTTCCTTTAATAAGAGCTAAATAAATAAATAATTAAAGTTTAAATGTGAACAGAAAGGAATTAAACAAAAGTAAAAGGCAGGGTCATGGCCCCTCACTTTACAAGGCTGGTGAACAAGCCCTAACATTTTGGGGTGGGGTTCGTGAGGGTGGAGAGTGCCAAAAAAGCGGTGCGGGGGGATGACAAACCACATTGGAACACGTCCAGGGGCTATGGACCTGCCTGAGGAGGCCAGAAAAGGGCTCTGTGCAACATCCACACTGTGCAGCACAGAGGCCATCTTACAGCTACCTGTAAGACTGTTACGGGGTTCAGGCTGGTGCTCTGTATGTCTCGTTACCACTAGGTCAGTGGCTTTATATGAATGTTTCAAGAAGCTCTGGCTGACTGAGTGAGGAGGGAGAAGGCAGAAGGGTGCTTTGAGCTATTTGTGTCCCTGTCCAGGCCTGCTGCAGTCAAGAAAAGGAGAACGGGCATAGGAGGAACAGCAGCATTTGAGGGGAAAAACAAAAGGGCTGGAGAAGCCTGATCAATGACAAATACACCTCCAACCCTGTAGATAAATTTACTTTGTGCATGAGTTGCATTGATTTTCCACATTTGCATTTCTTTGTAGGGAAGCAATGCAAATGCCTGATTCTCCATCTGGCCCGGACCCTGCCAGCCAGGAGAAAGGCAAGGGCAGGTGGGATGGCACTATGGTCGGTGGTGAGAAGCCATGAGGTAACGCAGCCCCAGGCACGAGGCTGTCACCTCACAGGCAGGAACAATCGCAGGCACGTGCTGGGCCAGAACAGTGGGTTTGCATATGCCAGCGCACTCAAGCAAATCTCCAGGAGCCACAGCCTGGTTTCTCTGGGACTGCTGGACCAGGTTGGGCCCCCACCTCACCTCAGCCCTGCCGAGCTGACAGGCTGTCAGCCCCTGCTGCCCCCAGGCGTGGAGTCCCATGGCCTGTGCCTGAGGCTGGCAGACCCCAGTAGGGAGGAAGGGGCCTTTGCAGGGCTGCCGAGGGAGGGGAGGCCTCCACCTGTGGTGCTGGATTTGAGTAGCCCCTGTAGTAGGACACAGAGGCAAGTGTCTGCCCAAGCAAGGTCTTGAGTTGAGTAGAACACAGAGAAAAGGCTACAGGTGAGTTGGAGAGTGAGCAAGGGTGAGGGTCAAGTTGGAGCCCAAGAAGGAGACAGAGCCAAGGTGGAATTCTGAGTGAGGGTGGTAGCGCCAGCACAACCCAAGCACGGCCTGAGCAAAGTTGGAGCTTAAGAAGAGGCCGGAGCTGAGCAAGAGCATGAGCAGGGCACAGAACAGAGATGGATCCCAATCAGCGGATGGAGCAGAGGTGACATTCTGAGCAGGGGTGGTGCTGCTGTGGCAGCATGACCAAGGGTGAGAGCTAAGTTGGGGGTGGAGAAAGGGAAACAACTGATTATGAGCTTAGGAAGGGGCTAGAGTTGAGTTGGAGCCTGAGCAGGTGCCAGACCTGAGCAGGGGCCAGAGCTGCAAAAGATTGCTTGAGAAGAAACTGGAATTGAGATGGAACACAAGGAGGAGACAGAGAATGCCCAAGGCGGCATTCTTAGCTGGGGCAGTAGTACCATGGCAGCCCCAGAAGGGGATGGAGCCAATGTGGCATTTCAAGCAGGGGTGGTAGAGCTGTGGCAGCCCAAGCCAGGTCCCGGTGTCAAGTTGGAGCCAGAGCAGGGGCTGGAGTTTGTAGCAGCCAGCAGATGGACCAGAGCTGAGTAAGAATTTGAGCAGGGGCTGGATCTGTATTGTAGCTTGAGTAGGCTCCAGATCAGAGAAGCATACAGGGTGTTACCATGTTCCTGGTAGGAAGGGTGTAATTTATCACACATAGGTACCTGAACACAGCCCTGATGCAACCATGCATGCCAACACACAGGACATACTGTAGTCTGGTAGGACAGATGTGTTATTCACTGGCTCCAGGCAAATAGCACAAGAGGTTTCCCAGTCTTGGTATGTGAAGACAAAGTGTTGGCTGTTGTCGTGGTTTAGCCGCAGTCGGCAACTAAGCACCACGCAGCCGCTCGCTCACCCTCCCCCTCCCCGGTGGGATGGGGGAGAGAATCGGAAGGGCAAGAGTAAGAAAACCCACGGGTTGAGATAAGAACAGTTTAATAATTGAAATAAAATAATAATAATAATAATAATAATAATAATAATAGTAATGAAAAGGAGAACGAGAGAGACAAACAAAACCCAGGGAAAAGAAAACAAGTGNCACCTGGCAGAGCATGGGAAGCTGAAAAAGAAAGTCCTTGACTAGTCTAAGCACTACTTAGCAACAACTAAAACATCAGTGTGTTATCAGCATTCTTCTCGTACTAAATCCAAAACACAGCACTATGCCAGCTACTAGGAAGAAAAGTAACTCTAACCCAGCTGAAACCAGGACAGCTGTGCTCCTGGGTAAAAAAAAAAACCAAACAAACGTAAAATAAAAAAGTAAAAAAATAATTATTTGCTATATTTATATTTAGTATATAAGTAGCTCTGTAATGAGATAAGACCCTCAATGTTGCTGTTTATGTCTATTTTATTCAAAGCTTCTTGGCTGAGATTTTCCTCCTTTTAAGCTGTCTGAAGTTATACTCATTCCTCTAAATCAGTAACATGTATAGGTACTGTATACCTATAAGCCTTCTACCTATGTATGACTAGTGTATACCTACACTTCATACCTATAAGCCACCATTAGGTCACCTTGGACTTCTTTATAGTAGATTTGTGTAGCTTAACTAAAGTTATTTTGATAAGTTACATGAGTATCCAGATGTATTTTTGTATGTATGTTTTTCTTATTTACTCTCTGCAAGATATATTCCCTTTAGTTTCCTGAAGTTTGAAACCCTAACCCAGCAGCAGCATACTAACCTATGATCACTTTCATTTAGTTGACTTCTTTCTAATTATTTCTAGAGTTTTGTTGGATTTAATTTTATGCATCCTGGTTCAGTCCACAAAATTAAAACATTAATAACTGTCTCTGAGTGTTAAACCACATGAACTCTTTTTTAAATGAAGCTGCTCATTAAGCCAAGTTATTTGCATATTGCATGGCATGCTACTGTGAAAGAGAGAAAGACTCATTCATATATGATAGTGCTCATCCTATTATGCCCGAGACTTGTGTCAGCACTTCATCTGAAAATTCTATTTTTACTAGTTTATAGCTCAGCTGTATAATCTTTCTGTGGGCTGAAACTTGACAAAGAATATCTCCACTCCAGAGTCCATTTGAGCATCTAACTTCAAATAAAATCAGGTTTAGCATTTCCATAAACTTTTTGCACATGCATGACACATCAGCCTGTATTCTTGTCAGCTCTCATAAGCTAAGCAGGGTTAGGTCTTTGAATAAAAGACCTCCTGGGAAAATCCAGGCACTAGAAGAATAATATTGGTAATTCAAGAAGCATAGATCCTTTCAAGTTGGTAATGAGTCTATACAGTCTTGATGTCAACAGGCTAGCTACTGCTATACCTGACACTTCTGGATTTAGAAATAGCTATATATTACTTACCATTGATGATAACTCAAGATGCTTGTACTTCTAAGATCACACTGTGGCAAAATACTGAAATACATTGTTAAATAATTTGCATACAAGTAAAATACATATTTGTGTGCACACATACATATATAATGTGTAATTACAGATTGTTAAATTCAGATCATTATGGTTTAAAGTTCTATTTAAAGTTCTGTTTTCATATAAAAACTTGGTTATGACTCTAAAAATCACATGAACTCAAAATAAACTAAAAATTTATTACTTCAAAAATCTTGGCCTTTTCATCAATCATCAAGTTTCAGTCAGGTTTATTGATCAACCGGGTCATAAAATGTAACACTTCAAAAAGTGCATAACTTTATTTATTTGTTCTTTGTATCTATAATACACAAGGTGCATTGCAAACATGGAAAGACAGAAATCCTACTTTCAGGAGAACAAAATCTATGGAAAAGTTTGCAGTTTTTGTAGGAAAATGATTTAACTATAAATCTATATTTGAGCATGGAGTTATGACAAGAGTTTAAAGCAGTAATGGATAACTAATAAAAAAGTATAAAGCTTATGTACAAATATATTACAGAGTATGCCTCATACTCTCAGGTTTTACAGGTCTATCCTACATTTGAAACTGGTTGAAACTGGATGATACAATTCCATCTTTAAGGTTAATCTGACAATCCCAGTCATAATTTAAAGAGTAATATCTATTCTTAGCCATAAATCATGCCAGTTTTTAAGGAAGTGACTCTGAAGGGACTCTCAGATAAATTTCACTTAAGTCCCTGAAGAATTATAAGTAATAGTGAATAACCATTTTCTATACACCATCTCCATATAATTTATTTCGAACCCATTTAATATACTGTCCCCCCAACATTCTTCCCCTACCCCTTGTCCTGAGCCATACTTGGTTTAATCTCACCTCATATGAAAGTAATTTCATATCTTTTTCATTCTTGTTACCCTTTTCTGGACTTCTTCTCATTCTGTCATACATGCACTGCACTGAAAGTTCAAGAAATGGGTGCACCTTGAGTGTATGTGGATTTAGACGAAGTGGCATAATTATGTTTCCCATTTTCTTTATTTCTTTCCTAATAATTCCTAACATTCTTTTTTCCTTTCTGACATCATTGAAAATTGGCATTTTGCCATGAAACTATCCATGAAGACATTTTGAGCCACAACATTCAACTCAGAGCTCATCATTGTATTTATATAGATGTAGTTGTTCCTGACTCTCCCTCTTTATAGCTTATTTCACAGTTGCAAACAGTGAAATGGCATATCAGGTTCATCACCATCACTTAGTACTAAAGAGATCCTTTCACAACACTTTATAATCAGTTTTGTGTTTTTACTACCTAGAATAATTGTTATCATTGTCAAATGTTGTCATTTCACTATTCATATCCCCTCTCAAATTACTAAGGAAGATATGGCATAGTAAAGAAATATGAAATAATCGATCACTGGTACTTCCAGGACTCATTGGTAACTTGAGCTCGCCATGTGTTACACAACTTTTTTCCCTGTCTTTGAATTAGTTATTAATTCATGAGTTGATCTTTGCTTCCGTTAATTTAGTTTAGCCAAGAGATTTAGGGAGGCATCATGTCAAAAACATTTTTGAATATCCTAATTCCTAAAACCAGCCAGGTCACCTTTATTCCATTCTCCAGCTGTGAGTTCAGGGAAGCCTAATAAAATTTCACAGATGTGACTTCTTTCTTGCAAAAGCAATGTTGACTGTACATCCATTGTATCATATTTGTCCATATGTCTTATAGCTCTGTTTTTTGTTACATTTTCTTCCAATTTATCCACTAGATAAATCAGATTTTCTGGTCTATTGCTCTTCAATAGACTCTCTTCCCTCTCAACATAAAAAAAAAAGTCACACTGCATCTACAGTTCTCTGTTCTTCTCGTCCTGAGGCTGATTTGAAAGCAACAGAAACCACACACAAGTTAATAGGTCAAGGAAAATGATATTGGCTTTGTGCATATACTATCCAGAATGGTAAGCAGTTACTACTCTCAAACTTTTGCCACTGACACTTAAATTTAAAACAATTTGTTAGTCACTCCCACTAAAAATCTTGATAGCAACTTCCTTAAAGAGCACTAGTAACGACTACCAAATAATTCCTTCTCCTTTTTGTGTTTTCACCTTGCTTTCCAAGAGTGTTCCTTTCCTTTCTTGACCATTTGCTGACCCTATCAATTCTGTAAAGGTCAATGTACTTGGAAAAGAAGTTTTATTCATAGAGGTTTTGGTTTTTTTCTTTTAGTAAGTTTTTCCTTGCCTTGTTAAAGAATTGCTGTGTTAAAGTTTTAACTTCCTGGTATGCTCTTTATCTTTTCTTTCAGTTGGACACATCTCTTATAAAAAGATCTTTTATTTCTAATATCTTTCTTTACTCTTCTGTTAAAGACGCAAGCCTTTCCTCTACATCCTTTCTCCTCTTCTGCCCACCCCTCCTGTAGCAGTTTTTATGTAGGATATACATTTATTCTGAAAATTCACTGTCACATCTTTAAATGATTGTGCTGATGCAACTATTCCAGCCTTTTGGACAGATATTTCAGCCAGCTGTCTCATTTCTCTCTCTGAAGTAAAATATTGTTATAGTGGATTCTTTCTTTTCCTATAGTCATTTTAAGCATAAGTACTTTCTGGTCACTTCTAGAGAGAAGTAATGTATTCTTACATGCTGCTTAGGTGTTTTCCTTTTGGCCTGTTGCTCTGAGAATCTATCTTTTAAAATGTAGCCAATTTATGTGGCAATGATCAAAATCTCTTGCTGTCAGTGTAGATTCTGCTCTTTTGTGAATTCTGCCTACTACACTCATTGCTACCATCCTAATAAGATGACTAGTAACTGTATATACTCTTGTATTACAGTGGTTACACTCCTCAAAGTTATCCCTGGATCTTCAAACTCCTATAAACATTATGGTGCTTGTTGATGTACTTGAAGTATTTGCCTTATTTGACTCCATGCTTTCTTCATTTCTTCATCTTTTGGAACCACTTCTCCATGACATGGTTTACTTCAGTATTTCTAAGTGCTGTACTCCCCAATATTAAGTGATTCCACAGATTATAATTTATTTTTCACCAACTTCTGTACATGCCCAATGTAGCAACAGCCTTCTCAAAAAACAGGTTTTTCAGTTAATTCCTTTTATTTATGGATTCTGATATTTGTACAGAAGCATATGTACATTTGATCTTTGTTCTTATTTTCATTTCATTGTGGCTGTTGTTTGGTATTTCCTACAAGAAATTTATTGATTTCAGCCCTATCTTTTGTTGCTGTGAATAATATTGAATTTTTAAGTTAATGTACGCCTGGAGAATGAAGCACTTGCTGAGTTTCAAGCAGTTTTTATTTTAATGATTTAATTCAAAGGTTTCCTAATTTGACATGCCAGAAGCCTTATTCCATTTTAGCTTTAGTGAAGCCAATCCTTTCTCCATAGGTTCTCTCTGTTTCTCTGTTTTTTCTCCAGCATGTTTTTCTCAACCATGGACCGACATTTTGTCTGCTCTTGGAAACCTTTCAGAGAAATGGTGCAGTACTTCATGGAAATCCTGATCTTAGTTTGTACTTGACAGTTTAAAATTTTTTTAAGAAATGCAACCTCCAGTTTCAGATGAAGGACTGAATGATACAGCTATCTGTAATAAAGGACCTCTTTCTCCAATCAGCTATTTACAAGAACCCAAATAATTTTTTTTCTGAAATATTTATCAAGATCAGCATGTTACTGCAAAAGTGATGTCTCCATCAGAAGATCCTAATTTGCCAAAGAACTACTTACTAGAAAAATTCCTGATAAACTACAGAGGTATTATCACATCCTCAGGTATGAGTGTAAGAAGAGACAAAGCAAAGTCACATAAAAATGTAGCAAGTTTGATAATCTTTACATGTAAAGAAGAGTGATTATTGTAGTTGAAGAACTTTGGTCACAAGTTTATCCAAGTCTGACTGCTCATAAGTAGTCTCAAATATCAGTCTGCCTAATGGAGCTGCCCAAGCTGCACAACTAGTGACAGAAGAAAAAATAAGTATTTGACATAAAATTGGGAATAATACAAATACCAGAAATTCTTCAAATCTAACAATATGGCATATGCTGCTGTTTTATAGATATTGGTTTTTTCCTATGACTACTTCTCCTCTAGAAAGGTTCAATTTTCAATTCTAAAACCATTTCAAATGCTTCAAGAATTATTATTTTTTTTTAAAATATTGAGGCCAAATTAGTGACCATGCACATAAGAAAATGCTTAGAGGAAGTATGCATGACAGTGTTGCCATCAATCAGGGACAAAATTGTCATGAACCCCTGTAGGGTTTGGTTTTGCATCTAAGTACACTTTTATAAAGTGTACTTTAACAAACCCTTCACAAAGGTTTCCAAGAAACTTGCAGACAGGCTACAAAATTTAAGGACTCCATACGGAAGTGAAGCCTGCTGAGTCCTTGAACACCACCTGGTCTTAATGTCCAACTATTTAACATAACCTGATTAACCATGCTGCTATTTTGACACTGCCAAATTAGAAATGTGCAAACCCACAGATCTCAGCAGTTCATAATAGTGGCCTCAAAAATACGGGAACAGGATGGTACCAGAGTCCCCAGTGGTATAAACACAAATCACAAAAGCCTGTTACTAATAGCTGCCACACAGGGTAGTATCGGTTTTAGAGCATAAGTGGAAATGGCAAAGAACTGCATAACAACCTATTGATGCTGACTGTGATTGATAGCATCAGCAGAGACATCTCTGGGATGCAGTTGAGAGGGGGGGAGGAGGAGGAGGAAGGAGATGGGAAGGAAGAGTAAGGGGGAAAGGAAGAAGGGGGAGAGGAGACTGAAGTTATAATTTGCAATGGTAGGGCTCATTTCTGAAATTTGCAATATGACTGTAAGACTCCTCTGAGGCTTTAAGAAAATTTGGTATAAGGCATTTGGAACTGCAGTGGTGGTGGTGGCGTGCAGAGGTTCATCCTGTGCATTGCTTTGCAGACAGAATATGCAACAAAGAAAGCAGATTTTTGTCAGATTTCTGGCTTTGATATTCATTGAACAAGACATGCACAGAAGCATGGAAGTCAGAGGGGCTCCATGGAAACAGAGGTGAACCTATGTTTTTTGAACTGCAGAATCAGAATTTGTGCTGGCACAAATTTCTGGAATAAAAACTTTCAAAATTCTTAAAATGTTTTTATTAATAAATCTTTACAGATTGAGAAGTTATTTACCTTACTAGAAAATGAGCATAGTTGTTCCTGTCTTAATTTTCAAACTATAATTATTTTGCACCTGTCTAGTCTTACACTTAGGGGTCTAAAAAGCAAGCTTTTTCAGAAACAGAATTATCTACTTAAAAGGGAGTATTGTTAAGACAATACTGAAAGCTTTAGAAAATCCTTCCTATACTCTTATTTTTAGGATTAAGGAAGAAAAAAATAACTACGTTTTTTAGGGTTCAGGCAGTAATTTAGTGGCAGAGGGGAGAAGAGAATTTTGGTCTCTAATGACTAACCATAGCTTTCCTGAGTAATAGTGCATGAACCAACACTGAAAAGTAATTGCATTATATCTGCTATTATTTATTGTGTTATAAATCTGAGCTTTGATAACCAGTCTGCTCTTAGACTATTCCACTTACACCATGAAAACCATTCTCTCAGACCATCTTTAACATCTTTGAAAACTACTCATAATATGAACTCCATCATCTAATGTGTTTGATACTTTGCAATTGGATGGACTAAATCTGCACATGATCAGTTACCACAGTTTCTACTAATGAGCAGTAACTTGCTAAAGTGTGGCAACTCACTCACTTTCAGCATATGCTTACATGCTAAGAAAATATTCAGAACTACCCT
>VYZW01045995.1:4901-24419 GCA_013401315.1 Balaeniceps rex
AAAAGATGCTCATCTTCAGACGTTTTCAGCTCCTCCAGTGAGACATTGGATATCCTCCAGCAGCCCAATTTCAAGAAAACATGACGCTTTGCCATATTGCAGTCAGCACTCAGACAGTGAAGGAAGTTTTCTCCATAAGCAGATAGGAGTATTTCATCTTTCAACTTCAGCTCTCATCTTCAGACGTTTTCAGCTCCTCCAGTGAGACATTGGATATCCTCCAGCAGCCCAATTTCAAGAAAACATGACGCTTTGCCATATTGCAGTCAGCACTCAGACAGTGAAGGAAGTTTTCTCCATAAGCAGATAGGAGGCTGTGAAGCTTAATTTGTGGTAATGGCAATGACTTCATTTAATATCTTGAATAAGGGACAATGGTGACAAGTTGCAACACATGAAGTTCAGATTAGACATAAGGAAAAACTTTTCATTCCAGGAGGGATGTAGCATCTCTATTCTTGGAGATTTTCAAGAATTTATAAAAGACCCTGACTGACCTGACCTGGTGTTGGCTATAATGCCCCTTTGAGCAGGAGGTCGGGTTGTGTCATGTCTAGAGATCTCTTCCAGGCAACATTTCTATGGTCCTGCACTATGTTACTTCATTTTTGATTGTCTGATTCCTCTGGCAATATCTGAGCATCTTTTTCTGTANTTTGAAGATCTTGGCGTTACTGTAGTCCATACAAATAAATATGAGATTTAAAAAATCTGTCCGTAAATTCTAGTATACACTTCACTGGGTGTTTTTAATCTAACCACGAGCTTTTGAAATACTATTTGCACATTAAAATATGAGTTCTGCTTTATTACTGATGTACTTTGAAATCTACTATGCAAATAGTTCCTTTTATTAAATCAAGAAAATAGAATGTTAAATATGTACAAGAATAGTTGCTAGATGGCCAGAGCAATAGTCTGGAGCTACTAAATGGAAAACATTCTTCTTTATTAGTTCAAGGCAAATACATATCTGTTAGGCACAGCCCTAGTCAGGTATTTAGTCATAAAACATCTCCAAGCTCCCAAAGAGACAGGCAGGAAAGAACCCATTTAATCCTTATGAGCTGAGGCCCATCTGTGGTTAAGTTGAAAGAGAAATGTTCCTTCCTCTCTTTCCCATTTCTGTAATCTAGGGTACAGCACAGTTGCAGAAGTTGGGGAAGTAATATCTCTGAGAATTTGGTCTCAAATTCTCTGGCTTCCTCTTCTAATTTATGACACCCTTACATAAGGATAAGTTAGTAAGGTTTTTCATTTATCCCTTTTTGCTCTTTCTATCTTGACTATTTACTGGGCTTCATTATTTTGTCTGAATCTTTCAGCTGGCTACCCTGGAGCTGTATCAGCAACCTTTGAGAAAGCAATGCCATAGAAATAATGACTTAATGTCATTATTGACTTAATGTACATTTAATTGACATTAATGTACCTTTAATTTCTGTTAAAGACCAAATGTAAATCAAACAAAGCCAAGTCCTTATTAAAATGTTCAAAACAGATCATGTGCCTTGGTAAAAACTGGAATATTCAGATATCTTTTTCGACCCCCTTAGAAGGAGCTACTTTAAAATACTTTGCAAAACCACAGATTTTTTTATTGTGCACCATCTATTAACACAGATTTATTTTAGCATGAGTCACTGAAGAAAAATAATCAGACTGCCCTGCCACGCTTGTGAATTACTGAGGGCTGTTCACCCCCTGCATAATGCTTCATTGAAGAGAATGTCATGAGTAACTGAGGCAGCACAGGTTTATGCCAGTTTAATGATGTAACTGATTATTTATATATGGTTACTTTTCAGTGAGATGGTACAGTAAAAATACTACTGCACAAATTAATTTTAAGTTATAATACTCCCTGGGGCAAATCAACATCACAGATGATTCAGTTCTCTTTTGAAATCAGCGCTTCATAAACCCTTAGCAAACTGTCTATTTAGAAATGTAGATTAGCCTGCCTTCTCTGAAGGTTCACATAATTTCTTTTTCTCTCTTGAGAAGAGAGATATTATTTTTTTTCCCTCTCTTTTCTTCAGAGATGCCTTTCAGCCATCTGGACCCTGCACTGTTGCCTGATGTTATTCTGTCCCAAAGACATATACTGCCTTTGCTAAACTTCAGGAGGTTTTATCATCTGTAAAGTTAACTCTAGACACATAATTATTTTACAGTAGGTATCTATTTATTAGAGGACCATATGAATCTGCTCTGAAGGCCATGCCTACACAGCAAATGAAGAGGTGGTTGCAATTTGTGCTAGCTTTAATCAAATAAGCCCAGGCAAAATGTGACAGCACAGGTTTCACCGTATTCTAGTATCCCAATAGGCTTGGACTGACTGTGCAAAAATCCCTGGTAACAGGCTATATTCATGCATGCCACAACATCATCTTCACGCACAGTGCAAGGACATCCTTAGCCTAAGAGTAATACTGCTTGTATAAGCTAAAAGAAATACTGCTTCTGGGGAGATTGATATTTGTATACACGTATCATTTCTCCCAGCTCATTTCCACAGAAGTTTCTCACAGTGTCATAATACTGGATGAGCCCAGTGATTGAAGCACATGTTAAAGAGAAAAGGAAATCACATCTACAAACCTCTTTATCAATATCTATCACTACTTAGTGGTAGACCACTTAAATAAACTGATGATTATGAGTTGGTACATGAAAATTTGTTTACTGATTATGTTTGATAGCACTTTACCTGCTTATTTTCATTTTAGACTGTTATTTTGCTGATTCACTTTTCTCCTTTGGGGCTTCCAGCCATTTGCCCCTTTTTCACACACCTCAGGTGGAGGTTTCTGCCCCAACACTTAGAAGATAGACATAAACAGTTCATTTACAGGCATGGTCTGGGAGAGGGTAGGCAGGAATGGATGTAAATGTAAACCTCCTCCAAGCACTTCTACAAACAGAATTTTCTTCAGCAGGGGAAGGAATTCTCTCTTCCTCCTTGGCAGTTCCTTTCCATTCAGATGTTCATGCCCCTTGGGTTGAATATTGAATCTAGTTTGTGAGACTGCACTCAGAGTGAGCAGAAAAAAGCCTCAAAAATCAGTTGAGAGAAAGGAAAATCAATCTTTGTTTGGTCTTACAATGAAAAATAAATAGCCTTGCTCTGAAATGTGGGGACTTGAGTATTCTTTCCTGTGGTTCTTCTCCAGAGTTTAGTACCTTTGCACCTTTGTGTAATTACAGTACTGAATCCTGCCAATTTCTGATCTTGTATGAAATGCAGCTTTTAATTATCAGCTTGGAAACCAAAGGATATTTGCATCTTCTAAGGTTGACTATACTATATGGCAGCAGTAGTAGAAAAAAAAAATTCTGTATTTAACATTCAATTAAAACAATGTCTCTATTTTTTATATAAAGCTGTTAAGTAAAAAGCATGAGGGACATGCATTTAGAGCATATATATCTCACTAATGTCAGATACGTTAATTCTACAATACAAAATGGAAATGAAGTTATTCAATATTTTCCTCACTGGGATTAATAATTCATTAGTCTACAAATGGAAAATTCACATAAAGTTTCAGCAGTGGTCAACACTGTCACTGAAAAAAATTTTCTGTTGGCTGTGTTTAAAGATTCAGATGAGGGGAAAAGCCACTGAGGACAATGAAATGAAATGAAACAAATTAGAAAACTGGCATCATGACAAAGGCCATTAGCAGCCGCACACGGTGCAGGGAGGTGAACAGGGCTGGTGTAGAATTCCAACATCAATTCTGTATAAACCGAGTCCTGGTGCTGAATGATCAGCTCTGTGGTTACACTCAAAAGGAACGGAAAGTCAGAGGGTAGTTTGACAACCCAACTTAAACTACATTCCCTGACACTGACTTCATCTCGTATGACGGGTTGTTGTGGTCCCTGTGGCATAACCCTAACCCTTGGCTACTTTGTCATTTCTCTGATGCTTTTGTCATCAGAAAGTCTTGCACATAAGAATGCACCAAGCAAAAGGGTGTTGAATAGGAGTAGTGAGGGGAAGAGTATGAGAAGCAGAAGCTTGTATGCTACTGGTATGGCTGAGGTAGTAGCATAGTCCCCAGTCTTTGACAGGTGGGCGTGGACAGAGTCTGATGTTACGATAACCATCTATGTTCCAGGGGTTTTAGAACAATGACAAATTCAAATACATTAAAGAATCCTCTTGGCACATCCAAAGCATGCATATTTTAAAGTGTGTTATTTGCATATTTATCTGATACCTTTCGCTTTTAGGGTACAAGGTCCAAAAATAAAGGAGAAAACAAATCTGTAAATAGATTTGTCTCACATCTGCCTGTCATGTGCTAAGGAAGGTCTTTGCTACCTCCTGGAATGACATGGATTCCATGATCTCTGCAAATAGTCTGTTGCAGGGCTTTACCCTCCTGAGGATTACAAAGTCTTTTCCTAAATCCAGCCTATGGCCCCGATTACCAGTAGAACTGGTTGTCATCTTCTCTACAGTACTGTTATTGTGTCTCCCCTTTCTCCTTCATCGTTCCACACAACCCCCTAAATTGTCCTCTTCTCTACAGAGAACAAACCTAATTCCTTCTCAGTTTTCTCATACATTGTATTTTTTTCTTGTAAATCTTGCTGTTTTCCCTTAGATTTTCCAGTTTGTCTATAAGTTTCTTAAAAACCTTCTGCCAAAAATAGGGCACAGTATTTCATCTGAGGCATTTCCCATGCCAATTAAAACAGAATAATTATCCTGCATGTCTTACTACTCCATACTTTTTAATGAATCACAGAATTACATCTGCTTTTTTTTTTTTAATAGAAAAATCATATTTGTTACACATTTGTTTTTTAAACTTCAGTGACCTTCTGAATCCTAATCTGCCACTCTTCTGCCTGGCCATGTATCATTCCTTCAGTGTTTGCCAGCCTCCCAGTTTAAGGTAATCCACCAACTTTGTAGATATATATTCTATACTGTTACTGGTATTTCAGGAAGGTATTAACTAAGCTGGGTGGAAGTGTTGATCTGCTTAAGGGTAGGAAGGCTCTACAGAGGAACCTGGACAGGCTGGACCAATGGGCTGTGACCAATTCTATGAGATTCAACAATGCAAAGTGCTGGGTCCTGCACTTGGGCCACAACAACCCCATGCAATGCTACAGGCTTGGGGACGAGTGGCTGGAAAGCTGCTTGGCAGAGAGGGATCTGGGGGTGTTGGTCGACAGCCAACTGGATATGAGCTGGTAGTGTGCCCAGATGGCCAAGAAGGCCAATGGTATCCTGGCTTGTATCAGAAATAGTGTGACCAGCAGGACCAGGGAAGTCATCCTTCCCCTGTACTCGGCACTGGTGAGGCCGCACCTCAAGTACTGTGTTCAGTTTTGGGCCCCTCAGTACAAGAAGGACATTGAGGTGCTGGAGCGTGTCCAGAGAAGGGCAACAAAGCTGGTGAAGGGTCTAGAGAACAAGTCTTATGAGGAGCAGCTGAGAGATCTGGGGTCGTTTAGCCTGGAGAAGAGGAGGCTGAGGGGAGACCTTATTGCCCTCTACAACTACCTGAAAGGAGGTTGNTCAGTACAAGAAGGACATTGAGGTGCTGGAGCGTGTCCAGAGAAGGGCAACAAAGCTGGTGAAGGGTCTAGAGAACAAGTCTTATGAGGAGCAGCTGAGAGATCTGGGGTCGTTTAGCCTGGAGAAGAGGAGGCTGAGGGGAGACCTTATTGCCCTCTACAACTACCTGAAAGGAGGTTGTAGCGAGGTGGGTGTTGGTCTCTTCTCCCAAGTAGCAAGTGATAGAGTGAGAGGCAATGGTCTCAAGTTGTGCCAGGAGAGGTTTAGATTAGATATTAGGAAAAACTTCTTCACGGAAAGGGTTGTCAAGTATTGGAACAGGCTGCCCAGGAAAGTGGTGGAGTCCCCATCCCTGGAGGTATTTAAAAGACAGGTAGACGAGGTGCTTAGGGACATGGTTTAGTAGTGGACAGGTACGGTAGGACTTGATCTTAAAGGTGTTTTCCAACCAAATGATTCTATGATTCTATGATTCTATGAAAACCAGCACAGGTATTTATGGGATCCTAATAGAAATGTCCTGAATACATCAGGAAGAAATCATTGCTAATGGCTTTGAGAACTGCATTTCAAATACATGTGCACCTTGTGATCCCATGTTTTCTTGGCTTGCGTATGGGAATTTCACCGCAACAGTGTCAAAAGCCCTAAAGCCAAACAATACCATATGTGTTGGCTTTGCTTTACCATCAGCCATGAGAGAGAGGAGAATTATTTCAGAATGGTTAAAAAGCATAATGGCAAATATGGTAGCACAATGTAATAATTTACATGGTGCTCTTCATGTTCTGCTTTGCCCTGTCATTAGAGGTCTGGGGAGGGAGGTTGTCCGCATTTCATAGGCATATGGTTTTATTTAACTGTGGTAAACCGGCAGTTTCAACTGGAGGAAATATCTTCCTGATGGAATATATTTACAGATATTACCCAGCATGGAGTAGTCTAATGCTAGTGCCTAACATGCAGGAGAAGCCTTTATTCAGCTAATTCTTGTTGTGAATGGGGGACAGCATATGGTACTATATAATTTTATCTAATAATCTTTCTGCAAATGAAATCAGAAAAGGGTTTCCATGCCATGATTGCAGAGCTAAGCAAAACTTCACCATGCAGATTACAGTAAGAAAAAAGGAGTAGTGTCTGAGGGCTGTATGAGAGGATGGGAAGGCAGCTACAGATGACAGCTGAGAAAAGGTGAACCTCTGAAGTGTTTGAAGCTGCAGTAACTTGTTTACCTAAAAGTAAACGAAAACAAACTCATTTCAGGCTTCTGTGATAGATAGCTTTTGTTCCCAGGTGCTACCAATCTGATAACGCTTTCCTCCTGTTTTCTCAGCATCCACATTTCAACAGTATCCTCTATTGGCAGTGGCCAGGATTTGCTGAAGGGCCTCACCACCAAATATGGGGACTTCTGGACAGCAATTTTTATTAACTTTTATATAGAACTATGCCTGAAGTAATAGTTGTTGCATTGTTAATGAGCCAAACATTTTTCATTTTAGGATGTGTGTTCTCACTTGCTCATTTTTCTCCCAAAATGTTACTGCATCAGCTGTAACTTTTGTGTTCAGATATCTGCCTAAGAATTTCTTAAGTTTTTTAATGTGAAGGAAAATGTTCATGTTAATACTAAATTTGGCATTTTGTAATATGACACTGCTTCTCATCTTTTTTTTAATGTGTAACTCATATGCATAATATCATAATTTAAAATAACGAGCACATACCAAGCGTTCAGACTTTTTCAGCTTTTCATTTGAAAGCAAGGATGCTCTTGCAACAGAGATTTGAAGTCAAAGTCCATAGTCCAGAGTTTTGGTAAAACCTTAAGTATGTTACATAGGCCTGAATCAGTTTATCCTGCTACCTGAAAGTTATGCATCTAGTTGAAGCAAACCAAACTGGTTATCGGTACGGTTTAAAAGAGAGGTAGACTACTTTTTGATGGCAAGGTATCTTAGTTCTCTTAAATAGTTCTTCTGGGTTTTGCTGTGTTGTATTATGAGAGTGACTGATGATTGAGGGAGCTAACATGACAAGCATAGCTCAGACAGCCAAGTTTCAGGTACCTAAAATTAGCTGAGTTTTTCCCAATATTATTTAGTTCCAAACCACATTCAATTTAGTGGGGTTATTTTCATTGACATCAATAAAAACTGTTGGGGTTTTTTTGCTTGCTGAACCCATGTCCTTCCTCTCAAAAAGACAATCTTAAATTATACAGACCAATGCTCTTGCATTTATGATGGCTTTTATCTACTGAGGCTTTTTTGAAATACATTTTTCATGAGTGTTGTCTGTAAATTGCTACTACTTATGGGAAATATGTCTTTTTTTCCCTATACTGTGAAGGGAAAATTTTCTTTCTGCTGTCAAATATACACAGTACATGTTTGTGCTAAACTTGCTTGTTCTTTCTTTCTTAGAATGTGCTGTTTGATGTCACAGTTTTCCAAGGCTTTCCTGATTATATGTTCTCAGGGTATATCTACTATCTTCTTCAGGAAAAAAATTGCCCACTGCTGACAGGGCCATTGCTGGATATGTTATATATTGAAGGGCTGTTTGTTTTTTCCCATTCAATTAGTTATACAAAACAGGAAAGAAGAATTTCAAGGCTTTTGGTAACACCTTTGAACATAAATTCGTGTTTTCCCATAGGGCTGCCGTCAAATCAAGGGATAATCCATCTTCCTGAGGAAAAAAAAAACAGCAAATGAAAGACGTCTCAGATGTGGTTTTATTTTTGTTCTGATGGAAGGAGGTGTATCAGCACAAAAACTTGTATCATTGACTGAGAGTTAATTAATCATGGTGTTGTAAGGTTAAATTGTTTATAACTCTAATAAACTCTTATTAGGGGTGGCTATCTTGTTTGTATGTTGATCTCAGTGATACTCCCAGACTAAGAAAGCGCTATTTGTGTGATGAAGGGTTAGCAAGACCCTTGCTGACAAGCCAAACCCTATGACTTTACTGTTTTTCTTAGGCTTGGCAAATATTTCTATTGTTAAAGGGCAATTTTAATTTTGAATAACCACAAATGAGGTATTTTATCCTTTAACTTCCTGACTGTAAATGACACTGAATTTCTACATCCATTGCTAAAGGCTTCACAGAGTTAGGTTCTAGCAAAAGGTTGAAATTTCAGAATTTTTCAAGGTATAAAAAAAGGAGCTGGAAAACTCCTACACCAGAAGTCCAAGTGTATCCATCCTGTACAATAAACTCCAGCAGGTAGCAAGGCAGAACATTATTTATGCTGTTCTAAAGAGATAAAGTGTGGTGGTCATTGGAAACAACATAAAAATCGAATATAAGGTCCTGGGCTAGTACATGGCCACCCCTAAAAATAGCAGGACACTCCCCTTTTCAAAGATTTTTCTCAGATTTGCAATGCACTGAGTAAGCAACTCAAGAAGGAAACGTTCTCAAATACAGGTTCTGAATGATCAGCTGCAGAAGCTCATAAACGATCCTCAGCAAAATAAAAGGCAAGACAGATAATAGCCCAAGGCCAGCACAAAGGAGGTCAGGAACCTCAAAATATTTAAAAATAAAGCTGAACAGGATGATATCCATGTGTGAATATCTGCTACTGGTTCCAGAAGTACACTCATACACAACAGTGTATGACAAGATACAAATTTTGGAGGGAAATTTCAGCCCATAAATCATAATAATTCAGGAAAACAATGCTATTTAATGACTATGACTCCAAAGACAATGCAAATATAATGACAGGTATCATTATCATTACAGAAAGTAGCATCATGCTTTACAAGAATTCGGAATGGAGCATGAAATGGAAAACAGGTCCAGAGCAAGTGCTCCAGGCCTTCGATCCTCTTCTCCTGCTACATTGCTTGTCCGAGAGCAGGGAGACAGACTCCCCACAGGGATGCCTTGGAGCGACAGCCTCTCTTACCCATTCACCATCACTTTCTGAAGGACACCAAAGTCAGCCCCTCTGAATTCACTCCAAACACCCAGATTGCTAGGATTTTTAGACACTTGAACTTGCAGATAAGCATGTAGTGGCATTTTCCAGAGTGCCTTTCACCTAATTACTATCCACCAGCAGCAGGGTGTCTCGGCTCTCTCCAACTATCTGTGCATGGTTGGCTGCATCTCTGGGTGCTTAGGGCATACCTGCATATGCAAGTAAAGGCAGGATACGCTGAATTGGCAAAATGAAAGTCAGCCGTGCTCTGAAACATGTATGGCATGCAGGGCTGTGACTGAGCAAACACACCTTGCCTCTGACCAGATAGGTGCCTCAGCCTGGCGTGTCAGCTGGGGTACAGCAAGACACTGGCACAGTTCAGCTTAATCCACGCTGAATCTGCCTTGTATCCAAATAGCCACAACTGTGGACCCCCCAGGCCATTTTTCAATCCCAGTAGACATAGTTTGAAATACTTCTATGTGAGAGACTGAAAGAGTTAATGTCTCAAACATTGTGGCAGGACAAGTTGGGGTCTACATAGAGACAAGTTAAGGTCTCCGTAGCAACAAATTGTGGTCCACATAGCACCACAGGTGAGAAGCCTGGAGCCAGGAGGCGTGTTGGAGGATGCGCAGTTCTGCCTTCTGATGTGTCCAGCCACTCGTCCTGTATGACTGGAGGTGATACAGAGTTCATTTGGGGAAGGGGTTTGCGACCACCCGAAAGACCCCTCACGACCACCCACACACACATTGGCACCTGCACAGAAGACGAAGAACATTCTGGAACAAGTCTTCAAGGGGGTGAGACTAGAGGCGGGGACTAGCCTATAAAAGACACAACTCCAAATAGCCATGTGCGCGCCCCCACCACCGGAGGACCCCATTCTGCTGCTGCTCCTGACCTGCCTCTCCCACCCAGGGCCAACGCTGCTGGCACAGCCAGAGGCCCTGTGCTCCAAGAGCAGCACGCCCAGCACCGGAGGATTGCCATGTTTACCATCGACATCATGGGATCCAAGGGTGGTGATATCTCTCTCCCTCTCTCCTTTTTTTCCTCTCCTTTCCGCAAGGTTATAAGTATTTGCAATTAGAACCCACGTTGAGCTTTCCTGGTTCAGGTTGCATACCATTAGGCTTTCCAAGTTCAGGTTGTTTCTTTGCCATCAATAAAGTGTTTAATTGATTGCTTGGTGTCGTTTCACCTTAATTTAGCCCGAGGGAATCACAGAACCGCCACGGTCCTCCCTGGACAGTCAGTTTGATTCGTGACATTCTATAAATAGGATTTGGGAAGCAAACACACTGCTGTTAGATATAAGACCAATCAAAACATAACACTTGAATATGATTCAGTATCCAAGGCCATGAGCCATTCCATGCTTCTGCTTAATATAAGCTGCCTCTTTTGGTAGTCCTGCTGGTTCCACCCACTTGATCTAGTCACAGTGAAATAATTCTTTATGATTTCTTCATTTACTCTTAATAATCTTATGAAGAATATTCTTCTGGAATGTAATTCTTCCCAGAAACATGCACAGTTTAAGTCGTCCATAAGTTTTATCTTTCATAAGGAGGTTTGGTTTTTATTTTAAAAATTTTACTGCTATAAGGTTACTAGGCATGCTTTTCTAGTAAAAATTAAGTTGAACATTTCTTAGCCTGCCTTTATTATGTATAGCCTTCAATTCCAGACTCCCTGTGATTTCCCACTGGTACGTTGTCCCCAGAGCAATGCAAGTTTTCCAACAGAAAACAAAACTATCCACAGCTTAACCCAAGTACAGCCTGCAATCAGGTTTTGCTTTGCACAGCAAATATCATGTTTCATTGCATTTTTCTGTCCTTGATATATCCCAGTAGTTTATTTGCCTTTAACTGTAACCACACATTAGACTGATATTTCATATAATTTTTTACAAAAATTGTTATCAGCAAACACACCATTAAATTTCCAGAGCTGCTTCATTTTTTTCTGCAACTATTTTTCACTTTTTAGAATCAACTTCTCCAACACCCATTAAAAATGTTCCATAGTATTTCATTACCCTACTTTTTCTTAAGTCCTACACAGTTACCAGGTCACTGCCTTCTGTTGCTGTTGTTGTTTTTACTAGGCACTGTTTCAGATGCCCTTATCTTTCTTCTCCAGGAGGCCTATGATGTTGATCTTTCTGAGTCTAAAACCAACTGTAAGGAGAGATGGACCCTTTGCATATGCACTCGTACAATTAATAATTTCAGACCTCTAAATGTCCAGATACTCCATCAACAGATCAGGCTGCTGGCAGAAGGGAACTGTCGTTCTATATCATGTTCAACAAAAGTTGAATTTTGAATCAGGGTTCTGCTTATGTCCCATTTTGCTGTGGTGTTGCTGCAGTTAAGCAAGGGCAGTGCAGTCTGTTTTCTTGTTTGTGACACCTAATTATCTAATTTTATTATTTATTAAATATTGTTAAGGATATTCATAGACCAGATTAGCCTACGAATTGTGACATACATCTTAAGAAGTGCTACATATTTCCTTTTATTTTCTGGAAATCATCAAAGCTTCCATAGATTTGTAAAACCAATAACCTTCTGGGGTGTTGTAAGGTGACCTGACATCTCCTAGAGGCTGGATAACACAGCAAAAGAAGCAAGATGACAAAATGTTGGCGGGGAAATTGAGGATGCTTGTCCCTGGCATCTCTGCCTTACAAAGTTCTGAACATCATCAGTGACTGAGGAATGTTGAGGAAAATTACCTACACTGAGTACAGCAACTACTTTTGGGGGCATGGGGCAGGGGGGAGACAACATACATCTCTGCTTTAATGTATGTGGAAGAGGTGCTGCTTAGCTTCTCAGCAATCTAAGCACTTCTGTTGCAGTGGAGCCAGGTAGGCTGCTGAAGAATGGTAAAGCAGCGAGGGCACATTCCTACCACTGAATTCAACACCAGTAAAAGGGAAATCTCCATGGCTGGGTATGAGAAAACCACATGCAATTAATGAAATTATCATGCTACCTGAATTTTGTGTATGAAACAAACTTATTTTCATAGACTTCATTTTTAAAGTTCATTACGTGTGTAACTTTTACATATGCATATTCTACTACTAGCTTGGGATTTATGCAGCAGATTCCCAGAGCCTTTTCAGTTCATAAATTAACACACTGGACGGAGTCCAAGCAAGGACTTTTTCTGAGTTCAAGCCCAGTGCCTTAGAGAGCACTTGTTAGCTTTCTGGCAGACTTACATCTGGCCTTGTGCTACAGTGCTTCCAGGGGTCACCGCTGCAGGGCAGATCATACAAATACACAAACCCATGCTTACTTTTCTAAACAGAGGTCTTAAGCACCAGGGTACAGATTATTCTGTGTAATGACTCATGACTCCCCCCCACCTCTTTTTAAAACTTAATATTTGGTACCAAAGGCTCGAGGAACCTGTGATAGATGATGAGTTTGAGGAGGAGCAAGGCTGTGTAGATCAGCACCGCATTCAGCTAGGAAGGGAAGACCTTCTAGAATCACTCCTTTATTTTGTCCAAGCTTTGCTGAATATGCATGAAATATGCATATTCACGTACTGCGTCCAGCTCTGGAGCCCTCAGCACAAGAAGGACATGGAGCTGTTAGAGCGGGTCCAGAAGAGGGCCACAAAAATGATCCGAGGGCTGGAGCACCTCTCCTACGAGGACAGGCTGGGAGAGTTGGGGCTGTTCAGCCTGGAGAAGAGAAGGCTGCGGGGAGACCTTATTGCAGCCTTTCAGTACTTAAGGGGGCCTATAGGAAAGATGGGGACAGTCTTTTTAGCAAGGCCTGTTGTGACAGGACAAGGACTAATGGTTTTAAACTAGAGGGGAGATTTAGGCTAGATATAAGGAAAAAATTTTTTACAATGAGGGTGGTGAAGCACTGGAACAGGTTGCCCAGAGAGGTAGTGGAGGCCCCATCCCTGGAAACATTCAAGGTCAGGTTGGACAGGGCTCTGAGCAACCTGATCTAGTTGATGATGTCCCTGCTCACTGCAGGGGGGTTGGACTAGATGACCTCTAAAGGTCCCTTCCAACCCAAAGCATTCTATGATTCTATGATTCTATGTATAAAATGGTCTTGATACCAGGGACTCCCCACTCCCGGTGGGGTGTTCCTCCCATTGACTGACCCAGAGTATTTTGCCTTGCTTGCTGTCTTTCCACTACCCTGTGTGCTCTACTCTGTGGTGGTAAAGCTTCAAAAGGAGAGGTGCTGAGTACCTCACTCTAGCATAGCAAGTGTCATGGTAGATAGATACTGATATAAAGCTCTTCAGACTGAGATGAAATCCAGGTCTTTTCTTTCCTTGATGAGGGCAGGTTGCCAGGTAAGAGACAACTGGCACTGTCATAGACTTCCTTGCCTCCTACAGTTTTTAAAAGAAAAAATGTCACTATTCTACCTTAACATGTTCTAGCCAAAACACATTCATACTTATCAGGCCTAACAGATCAGATCTGTCAGGCAGCTTAGGCAGATGAACATGTGGATTTCAAGTGAATGATAAAGTAGGTGTCAGTTTACTCAGCTCTGAAGTGTTTCTGGGAATATGAACCCAGATACCTGGAGAACTTCAAAGTAAGAGTAAATTACCTACAGAACCTGCATGCTTTTATCTTTAGGTGATCTGACCGTTGAAATGGGGTTTTCTGGATCATAGCTTAGGATTTACGAAGCTAAATTCCATTTAAGTTTCATGTCAGATGCATAAGCCTTTTCCTGGATTTCAGCCAGCCTCCAGGCTAGGAAGCTATTTGGCCTAGTGGTTTAATGGATATCTCACTGTGTGAAAGTTATCAGCACCCTGTAAAGCAGAATAAGTAAGCCAAGTTCTCTCAGTTCCACAAAAAAATTCCCTTAACCTCCTGAAGCCCTTTTACATTTGCACCAATGTATCTAGGATCAGATTTCCACCCTCCCTCAGTTAAGTAATTTCCTTTGACAAGCTTATTTATAACATTTCTTTGGTAAATGGCAAGAGAAGAGCTAATTACTGTATGTTAATGATGTATATTCATGTTTAAAGAAAATGGTAATAAATTACATCTTGAGACTATAGGAAAGCTATAACGGGTAGCCTGTTAATACCTAAAGCCAGTCCTAGCATGCTGTGTTTGCATGGCTCTGATGCATGCATACGTCAGCGATCTGCCAGATACAAACTGTTACCTCTCTGAGTATGCTTTCAGTGATGCACTCCAAGAAATTGTAGCCCAATGCACAGCTATGTAAAGAAACTGTATTTAAGTTATTTGATTTCTGAGAAAGCACAGAGCTCCCTTCTATGCAATGGGTTGTCTGGAGAATGTTCTAAAAAGAATGTCAGCAGAAAAAGCTTCTGACCTCATTCTTACATGGAGTTACAATTAGAACATTTGAACCTTACTATAATGTGTGCAAAAGACACCAAAAGTGAAGGGGGAGACTCCCAGCTGGTGAACTTGTCAAACGTGACTGAGAGAATTATGGGTGATAGTGGGGAAAAAGGCAAAAAGCTTGCTGTTTTGCTAGCCTGCTGCTTTGGTAGCCTTGTTGAAGATTAGCAGTGCCTTTTTCTGATGGAAAGACTAAATGAATGATTTTATCATCCATAAAGTTTTGCAGCAGTTTGCAGTGGACTGGCAATCCTGGTAAGATCACACAGCTCAATGTGTGACACCTCGAGACATCTGAACTCTCTCCAAATGTACATGTCTTTATTTTCTGAAGTTGTCAATGTAAGACCCCCAGAGTCTTACAACAGGAGCAACCTTCCTTCACAGTAGGAAGCCTTCTCTTCTCCAGGCTGACCAGTCCCAGCTCTCAGCTTTTCCTCATATGAGAGATGCTCCAGTCCCTTAATCATCTTCACAACCCTTCACTGGACTATCTCCAGTATGTCTGTGTCTCTTTTGTACTGGGGAGCCCAGCACTGCACCCAGTACTTCAGATTTGTCTTTGTCAGATTTCTCTACTCAGTGTTGAGTAGAGAGAAGGATCACCTCCCTTAACCTGTTGGTGATGCCTATTGCTAAGTAACAGCTGCAGTTGCCAGGGTATTTTGGGAGGAATTCAGTTTGATGTGTCACATCGTCTCAGATGTGTTTGACCTTTTGGTTGTTTAGAAGGAACATGTCATTCCTGTATCGCAGGCAGAATCAGCTGTGGGACAGTTACCTTGCCAAGACCGAGGCATCTTTTGACCTACTCAGAATTTCACATGCTGGGGGAATTGTCAATTTGTAAAGTAAAAATCACTGTGCCGTTTAGCAACCTTCAATACTTAGCAGGAACTTAGGAGGGAGGTAGGAATGATTACTCTGGATATAGGGACCAAAATTCTGCTCAAGTACCATTTTCCATAAGTGGACACTTGGTCAGGAGTTCAGTGATACTGGCAAACTGTCAGCTAGCACAGAGATTTCTGATTTACATTACTAATGTTTTAGAAAAGGCTGGCAGACAATGCCAGTAATGCGAATGTTGTTCATTACAGTGTCATTAGTTCATTCTCTTTCGCTGGTGTTTAGAAAAGGGTAAATGCAATTTTTACGTCTCTTTAAATGAGAAAGGAATTGATTGCCTTTTTACTAAGACATGGGGAATGTGATACTATTTGTAAAAACATTGTCTTATGAAAGGTTAGAATATTTATCTACCCTTGTAACTGAATTTTTCAATCTAGACATACATTTTGAATTACAAATCTTGATTTATTAAGGCTTCTGGAGAATTAAACCATGTGATTTTATTAATCATTAGTTAACCATTTTTGAAGATCATTTCAAATGAAAAAGGATTGTGTCCTTCTTTAGTGAAATGACAATTAAATATCATGACCTTTGCCAACTTTGCAAACTTTGCAAATTTTTAAAGGACCTCTGAAACCTCTGGTGCTGAGCTGAGGCCAACGTACTTAAAATGTGTTTGCACAGCTCTGTGTCCAGAAATTTGCTCATTTTGTAGGTGAAGTGTCTAATTAGACTATGATAGGACCACCAACGAATTCTTGGTGTGCGAGTGATTGAGGGACTAAAATATGTAAAACTGCACTTGCAGTCTTATTATAACCTAACTTGATTTTTTTCCCCAATAACTTTGGATAAACAATCATAATATTATTATAGCAGTCAGGTCCTCTATCAGTCTGTGTAACTGACTGTCTTTTCACATGGTACTATGAAAATGCAGTTAAGCTGTGCTAATGATTAACTTCTGGCTAATAAGTTGTGCTGAAAAATTATTAAGGAATGAATCAATACAAAATGAGCTCTTTTTTGTTTTCTTTGTCAAATGAAAAATTAAAAGTAGTATGTCCAGGTTCATCAAAAAATACTTGATAAAAAAACCCTTCATGATTTTCAGCTGTTATTTAATCAAATTTTGTCACTTTTCATTCCAAAAAGTTATTTTAAAACACAAACTGAAAGATCTGAAAATGCTGAAATAAATATTTCCTCTATTTTTAATCAAAAGTATTGTGTGAGCTTGATATGGATTTATATACAGGATTAATCAAAATAAAATAACAGGTTTTGGTTTACTGTATTTGTTATTCATCTGAATACATTTCCCCCCTTCCATTAAACAACATTTTAGCTTCATTAATTTTGGTCCTTTGAAGTTTTAAGATCAAATCAGTAATGCACAGATTAGCTCATGTGACTACAAATACAGGGGGACAAGAGATCACAAGGTTTGTGAAGAATCTGCAGCAGCAGGACAAATGACTCGTGAAGCTTTTTATATCTCAATACACTCTTGTATGGAATTAATGAGACAGAGCTATTGGTCTGACCATTAAAATGCATCACCTGAGATTTCTGGTTCTTTTTTTAGAAGGCAACCAGCTTTATCTCAAAGTATTTTTTGCATCTTTACTGCACTCTGTGCTTTCTTTATAATCATTACACCTTCAGTTGAGAAAGTTTAGCTTGATGGGCCCCCCATCAACTAGAAAATGACCAAATTAGTAGCAAGGACATGCAATTTACATATTTATTTCTTTGCTTTCCTGCTTTCATTTTCCTCAACAGCATGAGCTGGGAGGGTATCACTTAAACTTTATTTAAGGACATTGGCTTTTAAAACATTTCCCTCCTCTTTATCCAAAGAATTGTCAAGTGATTTCAGAAATACATTGGTAGCCAAAAGTGGGCAAATTGCTGTTGTACTCAATGCTGCAATGCCTAGAAGTCTGGTTCCTGGCTCTGGGATGAGAAGTTACAATGCTGGCCCCTACAGGGGAGGGAGGACCCTGTCTGGACCAGGAGGACTCACACTGTTTTCGTGTTTGCCCTGTGAGAGACCTAACACATGACTTGTGTTTTGGGCTGGACGCAGGGCTGCTGGTGGTGTGCTGGGCCAGCAAGCTACGCACTCTGAAAGACATTGCTAGTCCAGCCTTTGGGTTGGTACCTCATGGCCCAGTGGGAGAAAGCAGCTGACCACTGGAGGCTGGAGGGACAACTCTGCTGAAGTATTCACCTGCCACCTTATTCACTGGGTCTCCTCTGGCTTTGCAAGTGCTGCAGCTGAAATCTCATCCTTGTATTTGAGAAAATCCAGGCTCTTTGAATGATTTATGGGATTATGTGTAGCTATAAATCTTCTGCTACGTCTAAATGCAACAATGATACTGTTTGTAAAATAATTTGCGTCAGCTTTGCTTGACCACATTTGTGTCAATGTTGAATTGCTGAATGACTGAGTAATGGCTGTACAGAAAGTGTGACTGAAATAACACCAGGCTCCCTGGCCACAGAAGGGGACTGTCCCAGCTTCAGCCGGTCCCCAAGGAATTACCAGAATTCTTATAAACAGAGCCACCAGGGCTTCAGTTAACTTCTAACAGAGTGACCTCCTTTGAAAAAGCTAAAATAAAAAACCCGAGACTTACCTGGCAGAAATGTCCACCAGTAAGGTCCAACTGATCTCTCTGTATGGAAGAACATTCCCCTTCACAGTGTGGAATATGTTTCCCTCCTGCCCACCACCATCAGCATCTGGGCCAGAATACCAAAAAAGCCATCAAGAGCTCATTCTCCTTTTTCAGTGGCAAACTTAAACAGAAAATACTTCAGGGTTTTTGAGGCTTAGATTTTTCTTCTTCACCTCTGAATTTTGGATTGGTGCCAAAAGATGAAATATTTGACTACCATGAGGTGTTCTATTTAGCTTTTTCCCAGCTGAGAATAGAAGTGAAAGTGCCAGAAAACGTGTAAGAAATATTGTACTTGGTGAGATTTACAACCTATTTCTATAAACTAATAGACACTTGGGTAAATATAACATTTGGATGATCTTTTGTTTTAGAATAAAATATTTGGCCTGCACTAGGGATGTGTACGATCTAATGGGTGCGTGTTAAGACTCACCTTTGACAAAATAAAAGTATTTTCAAATGGTCCGTAAGCTGCCCATATAATACCTAATTGCGGAAGCAAAACAGTAAGTCTGAGACTGAATCAGTGCAGATTATTTAAAAGGCGTGTCAGCAAAAACCTTTCCTACGTAGCACACCATCTTGCATTTTTTATGTACACTATATGTGTAACATAGGCAAACTGTTTTAGGAACATTTAGAGAGCTTATAAGAGACTAGTGGCAGTGCTATTTTTAATGTCGCCCCCTCCTTGTATCCAGAAAGTCTGTTACCTAGAACAAAACCACATTTTTTTAACATGAGTTGTAATTGACCATGTTCTCAGCTACGGTTCTCTTTGTTATTAACTGTTAAAGGAGCAGCCGCTGCCCGAGCATTCACACGCCATTCAGGGAGTTGCACACCACCCCAGACTTTAACTGCTGGGACCGGAGTCCCTTTGCAGCGGGCAGCTCCACTGAGCTGATGGGTGCCCCTTTTCGACTCCCCCCACACTCACTCACTCTCTCTTGGACGCGTTCTCTCCCCTCAGGCTCGACCCTAGGTGTCCCCAAAGCAGAGTCTTCAACACGACATACGCCGAGTGGATTTATTGAGTGGTACAGCAGTAAATGACAGCTCGAGC
>VYZW01045996.1:5834-16053 GCA_013401315.1 Balaeniceps rex
TGGGCCCCTCACTACAAGAAGGACATTGAGGTGCTGCAGCGTGTCCAAAGAAGGGCAACGAAGCTGGTGAAGGGTCTAGAGCACAAGTCGTGTGAGGAGCAGCTGAGGGAACTGGGGTTGTTTATCCTGGAGAAAAGGAGGCTGAGGGCAGACCTTCTCACTCTCAGCAACTACCTGAAAGGAGGTTGTAGCGAGGTGGGTGTCGGTCTCTTCTCCCAAGTAGCAAGCGAGAGGGCAGGAGGAAATGGCCTCAAGTTGCACGAGGGGAGGTTTAGATTGGAAATATTGGAAAAATTTCTTCACAGAAAGAGTTGTCAAGCATTGGAACAGGCTGCCCAGGGAAGTGGTTGAGTCCCCATCCCTGGAGGTATTTGAAAGACGTGCAGATGTGGCGCTTAGCGACATGGTTTAGTGGTGGACTTGGCAGTGTTAGGTTAACAGTTGGATGCGATGGTCTTAAAGGATTGTATGATTTTATGATTCTATGATACTACTGAACTACAGATATAGCACAGATATACAGATAGATATTACTTGCATCTATACCCTCACAGAGGGAGGCTTGTTTATATGTCCATACACACCCCCCTGACTGAACGTACTGAAATAATACAAAGGATCATGCAAGCAATAAGCATTAAGAGATTGCCCAAAATTTCAGAAAGCAGCAACTGATAGATGTTAAAAGGAGAGACTGTAAGTGATACAAAGCTGGAACCAGAGCTGTATGTAACAACTGGTTTTTTTAATCAGCCTAGCAGATAATCCAAGGAGTTGAAAAGCTGGGGTATAAAACTTAGGAAAAAGGAAAAAAAAGTGCTGAAACCAAACTCTATCCTCAGTTAACCTAATACAGTCCTATAGAGGTAAACAGGATTGTTAAAGACAAGTTATTGAGCAAGTAACCTTATGGATGCTGCCACTGTATTTGAATTGCCTTTAAAAACACATAGTTTCTGTACTGTGTGTTTCACATCCTCTATTAATTGTGTAAAATACTGTTCACCTTTCAAAGAATAACAAAAGATTCAAGCCTTATTAACTATTTGAAAATTTCTATTGTTTTGTACATTATTTAAGCTTAAAATTCGAAGTCTAACATAGGAAAATATTAAAAATAGTCTCTCAGATATATCACAAGGGTTATGACAAACCCAGAGACCTGGATGATTAAACTGCATTTGCTGAGATGTACTAAGGCAGCTATAAATATAGCCATTGCTTTTTCATATTGGCAATTGCTGGTGTTTTTTTCCCAGTAATACCATGCACAAACAAAGAGAACCTATATAATCATAAAGAGAAAGAATTGATCCATAAGATGTCTTCACATTTAAGATGGGAAGCGTACAACGAAGGACATTTAAAATCCCCATCCCATCAATATTTCATTACGTTGCTACAGACAGCAATATCAGTGACCTGGGAAGCCTCAGAAAAAGAGAACAGAAAGGGTCTCATGTGGCTAAGTGCCCTTGTTTATGCCAGGAGATACAAGGATAATGACAGGTAATTTCAGATGGCCAGGACCACTTTTATTTACTTTACATATGAGCCCTAACAACCTCATATTGGTTTCAAGTTAACCTCAAAGAGGCACTTGAACTGCTGGACTGTATATTATTTACCAATTCCAAAGCAGAGGCTATGCGATAAAACTACCAAAGTAAGTATTGATACTGTTATTCACACAAACAGTACAGAATTTACATTAGTCATTATAGCATGACTCCAAAATAAAGTTACCTAAAGCCATCTAGTCAACATAAGCAAGTATAATAAAATGCAAGAGATACAGATTTCATTATTAAGGGGCTTATTCTCCTCTCATTCATCCATCCATCCATCCTTTTTACAAGGCTCTAGTTTCATTAGAAGTACTGCTATTTAAAATCTTTACTTTTCTTAAAAAAGACCAAAACAGAATGAACAAAACAAATGGAGATGCAACCTGAGTGACCTGATGTAGTTGACCCTGCTTTGAGCAGGGGAGTTGGACTTGCTGACCTCCAGAGGTCTCTTCCAAGCTCAGCTATTCCGTGATCCTACAGCACCATTGCAAACGAATATATTTTCTCACGTACAACTATTCACTGTTTAAAAAACCAAGCTTCTTAATTTTAAGAATATCCATTAAATAATAAATAGAAGACCGTTTCAACTCATTTGGGCTGTTGAAATTTTCCAGCAATGTCAGGCAAAGGGGCTACTCAGAGGCAGCACAGTTTAAAAGTTTCAAACTCATTTTCCATCTGTACTTCCAGTTAACAATTTCAGTGAAGTATCCAGGCTATATAAATTAATTCTGCTTGACTTGCACATAAAAGCTTTTCTGCACAGCCAGGAGGATTGCGTTGCTCTTGTTTTTAGGGGGAAAAGCTGAGATTACAATGTTTGAGTATTACTCTATGAACTAGCTCTTTGAATAGCACCACCGTAAAAGGTGGACACATTTATGCTAGGCCAGAGTGAATATTTTATCCTGTATCTCACAAATAATCAGAAGATAGCATAGACGATGATAGAGTTTTAGATCCTCTAGCCACATGTAATGTCCTGGAAATGAGTGCTACATTTTTTCCTGATTAACAAGACAGCTGATTCCAACAGCAGTATTTTCCTTTTCCTTTTTTTGAGAAATGATACTCAAACATTTAGTGCCCACACAGTTTCATGGTAAGTGAATAGTTTGTTGCACTGAAGAAGGAAAAATATATTTATGCTGGGGAAAAAAGCTGATTGCATATTAAATCACACTTATAAGAGAATACAGTTCTGCAATAGCCTATGAAATGTAATATTGATACAGACAACAAATGCTAGATAGCTTTTCTGAGATGCAGATGACATGCAGAAGGAAAGAACTGTTCTTGCCGTAGAAAGTACCGGCACATAAAAGATCCTAACCAGGCAGGAGTTCTGAGTCTGTCAACTTCTGTTTTAGTGAAACAAACAGGAGACAGATCCTCTGTTCTTTTGTCCCCTCTTTTGACAGCAGAGAAAGAGCATGATAATAACTACTGCTCTAAAATCTAGGTGGTGAGGCTCAATATTTGAAGTTATCTCTGCTTTAGTTCAAAAACTTTGAGGCTGGAACAGTAATTATTATGTAACTCCCAGGAATTTTACTTTAAGTTTTGAGTATACTTTTATATAGAAATTTATAATTAATTCACATATAAACAAAAACAATGCCAAGATATCTATCACACCTTTCATGTATTAAAAATGGAGGGGGTTGTTTCATTTAAGAACACCCACAACTGGAATGGACTGTTTGATTTTAGACAACATAACAAGAGAATTTAGCCACACATGTAACTATCAGTAAAATGAAAAGCAGAATTACAGTTAAGCTTAACACTGAAGGAATTGTATATGAAAAGTCTAAATGAAATATTTAACATGGAAAAATACTGAGGGTTCTGCCAACTTAATACATTCTTTCTACATGGTGCCTTATGCAGCCTTTGGACACTAAAACATTGGTCATATTTGCAGTGGTAATTCCCATTTGGATAGAAATAACTCACACACAGTGTGCTATGGCTTCCTTTTGAAGGATGTGTAACTCCCAGCATNTGTATTAAAAATGGAGGGGGTTGTTTCATTTAAGAACACCCACAACTGGAATGGACTGTTTGATTTTAGACAACATAACAAGAGAATTTAGCCACACATGTAACTATCAGTAAAATGAAAAGCAGAATTACAGTTAAGCTTAACACTGAAGGAATTGTATATGAAAAGTCTAAATGAAATATTTAACATGGAAAAATACTGAGGGTTCTGCCAACTTAATACATTCTTTCTACATGGTGCCTTATGCAGCCTTTGGACACTAAAACATTGGTCATATTTGCAGTGGTAATTCCCATTTGGATAGAAATAACTCACACACAGTGTGCTATGGCTTCCTTTTGAAGGATGTGTAACTCCCAGCATGGTGCAGAGAGAGACCATACTGATGGAGATATGACAGTGAAAAGTAAATTCTGTCAGTGAGCATGTTGACTGCATTCTCTGTGATGTCAGAAAAAGGACACTGCTGTCCAAGATGGCTCTATCTTCCATATACAAATAATACAAGTGCAAAACAATAAGATATGGTAGGTTCAAAAGTAGTTGAATAAGATAAAGATAGATATAAGGGACATGCATCCAGTTTCAAATATGGAGTGTATTATTCCATCTCTACTGTAAGCAAGTATCAAGAGAATAGAAAACAAGATTCATGGAGCCTGTTTTACAATACCCCAAAGTAATAATGCCACTCCTAAAATGAACAGGAAGATTTTTTTTTCCCTGTGAAGGACAGTGATTATAGAAAGATAATCAGTCCTGACTTGTCATCCATACAGAGACATATGCAATTAAAGCAGACAAAAAAACCCCAACATAAATGCATACAGTACTAACTACCAAGAAAAATAAAGAAATCATATCTTTTTTATAATTTTTTTTAAAGTCAATGTCAAGTTCTTTCAGACTCCTTGCACCAAACAGTATGCTTCTCCAGTAGCTGCCAATGTATGAATTCTGCAGAGAGGCTACCCTCAAGACAAAAAAGGGACTACTTTCATGGCAAGTCTATAGCTGCCAGCTTTATTCATTGGGATAAATCACAGAAAAGATACGCTCAAAAAAATCTGAAAGGTAGATGACTATATCAGATAGTTAATGACAGTTTACTAACATAGTGAATTACTTGGGTATCCTTTCTTCTTGAACTTGTCCTCGAGCAATCCCCTTAAGAGTAAGAAAATTATTCTTACATCTAAAAGCTGCATAGTGATTACATTATTTCCTGAGCTTGTGTCTTAGAGTTTAAAAAAAATCTTTTTTTGCACTAGTTTTCATATGAAAAAGCCTTATTGTACTTTAAAATTGGTGTCTGGAAATTGGAGTGAATATAGACTAAAAGCAGAGAAAAGCAGAGGTGGGGAAAAAGAGTGAAGGACAAATTTAGTCTTTTTTTTCCTTCACTCTGCCCATGAGATCTTGATTAATACATCTGTTCTTCAGTTGCCATAATTATGAAATTTCTATGCCCTTGACTGAAAAGTATCAAAGTAACGAAAGACGAGAGTGCAAAATACATTTTTTGCATACGTCTTAATTTATATTTTCATCTGTATTCATGAAATCTTAAGAATTAGACATGTAAGAGACCAATTAAATCATCCAGTCATTCCCCCTACTGACAGCTCTGAATAATTCTTTATATTTTCAGGTCCTGAGAATAACAGCATTTACATACAGATGACAAAATACATTTTAATGAGCCAGGTTCTTTTTCCTGTGCAATCTGAGCAGAATTGTTCAGACGAAGGCAGCTCTTTGTCACAACAGAAGACTTCTAAGGGAATATACACTTCAGCTAAGATAAGTGCATGTCACCGGATCAAGCAGTGTACTTAAACAGTTTATTATGCATTTCAGCACATCGTAGGAAAAGGACACATGCTAATTAAGATCAATCAGCACACCTTCTGAAGCCTAGTGTGGCAACAGAGAGGTTAAATATTACCTTAGACATGAGGCAAGATGTCCCAGTGAATAGGATAAGGTAACCTGAAGTAAACTCTCTTCCCTGTCATTCAGTTAAAGGTCAGCAAGAATCCACCATATCAGTACAAAGTCACTCTGTCATTAGTGAGCGGCTCAAACTATCATTTGGTCGTAATTGCAACCTGAGAATTTTTAGCTATTAATGAGTAATAAGATTAAGATGAGTTTGTCATCCAGAAGATGGCCCACAGGCTGACCTTTTGTCATAATGTGACTCTTAGTGTGGAGTTATGATCTGTGTCTTGAACTTCAGTACAAGCCCCGATTAGATATTACTGTCTTCCAAAAAACACATTTGCTGCCCAAAAGCCAGACTACATGGGATAAGATGGAATTTAAAGACTTATTGCACCCCCACCAGTATTAAAAATGGAGTCTTTCACATTATTTTAAATAAGATTTTATTTTCAGGCATGGCTCTGTATGACAATTGAAGAGAGATGCCCAGACTCTGGCTATTACTTCTCTGGTCTCTCAAGCTGTTCTCATCTGGTGAGATTCTGATGGTAAACAAGGGAACCACCATAAACCTACATGCAACATTTCTGAGGAACAAGTTCAGCAACACTTGTACAGATCAGACACTGTGTGGTGCAGAGTACACTCTAGATTGTTCTAGACCACTATCCAGGCAAAGGGCTTGACAACAGGGAAGTTCCAGTAACGGCCATGTGAATATTCAGACAGTATTGAAGAGAACTGGAGATTTGACATCAACTTCGTTATGATGAAAGTACTGACAAAAGTATGATAAAAAATAATTCTATGGCACCTGAATATACTTTTTTCATAATTTTTACACCTTTAAACTGCAGTGATATAGTGTTATATCGAATTGCTGGTAGTAAGATTCAAGCAGTCTCTGCATCTATTTTTCTTCTACAGAGCTGTAACTGTAAGTCTACCATGATTTTACTGTGTTTTGATGAGCTAGAGCTTTTTCATAATAATAGAATGGATTTACAAATAACTGCCTTAGCCTCTGAATCAGCCTAACACATGAGGATAATGTATTACAAATAAAGATATGAAGTGTTACAATCTATTAATGATTTTCCCCAAGCAATTACTAACAAAACCCCCAAGCAGTTCTGACAAGTGTGTACTTTTAGAAGACACAAAGAAGCAAGAACTTAAAGATACCAAGTGTGTAGCTGATCTATTAGCAAATGCTTTTATTTCCAGATACGCATAACAATTGTTCCAAATTTAAAATGTTGTCTTCATAAAACATGTTTTACAAGCTGTGTTTTAATTAAGGCATTCTAAATTTATTAGACCATTTTCTAAACCCATGTAGTTCTTCTTCATTTATACGGAGGAGAAGAGAGCACCTCATGGAAATTAGGAAGCAATGGTGTAGCATGAATGGGAGCTTTGCTGAAAAAGATTAATTCCAGAACATTGACATACACATCCCTCTTAAAAACTCATCTTCGTTTGCTGTTTCATGCAGAACCACACACTCTGCAATTCTGTATAGCACATAAGTCACCTGAAGCAACAGTTGACTATTTTAATGCATTACAGAAAGTCATGACAGTGGGCAGGATCAAAGCTTGTTCTCCAGTGCAATCTGCTCCCCTCTGTGTGCATAAAGAGGCATCGAGAATTTAAAGGCAGCTTTATACTGCACACATTCATCCCAGAAATCTGATTTATCATGTGCCATGCAAGAGCACAGAAAGGCAAATAACAGTATAGCAAGCATGAGACAAAATAGATGTTGATCGGGACAATCCCACTGGTTGCCTCCTGTGCACACCCCACAAGATCCCCGTGGAACCACAAGCACTAATACTAGCTCTGTCGCAGTGTTTGTCTTGTGTACATATACTACAAAACATGGTAATGCATATTCTCATTGTTTATGATAGCACTCCAGTGACTCACAACCCTTTTTCCTCCTATAAATATGATATAAAATGTTCCTTAGAAGCCCCTTGCAAATTTTCAAGGTTCCTCATGGAGATGGTCCATTACCAAAGCAAACCATTGCCACAATGATGACATCCATTAGTAGTGTGATTTGCTCCAGAAATTACTCAGCCTAAAGGACTGTTTGTGACAGCAAGAGACAGTTTATGCCAAAAATCAAATCAAAGCATTGTAATATATAATTGGAAAAATTGAAAAAACCCCACTAATCTCACAACCTATGTGCAAAATGAATCTCCTCTTTCCGGCTTTGCTATTTTACAACAGTAGAAAATGGAACAGATGGACAAAATGAGGCAAAAAAAAAGAAGGAAGAGGAAGGAGGTAAAAATGAAATGCCTCAAAATCTTTTGATTCAGCTGAAATAGGGAGGGAAATCTCAGGTATTGGTAGTATTTAGCTGTAGTTGGAGGAATTACCACCTTTCCATTACGTTTTTCTATCTGCTTACTGATTTACTATTTTGGGAGTTGCTCAGTTACTACAGGAGCTGCTATTCAAATCAAAACTGAGCTGGCAGGATTCACACGGCTCTACTCCAGCCTATCTGTAGCAGATGGGGGAATCAGCTATGTTTGGCAACCATACGGTATTGATGTTTTTTTCTTTTTTTCAAGTTACAAAGGAGTGATACAGAATTCATTTTTTATTCATTATACACTGAAGATGTGAATAAAGCTTAACTTCATTGCTTCAGAGGTTGAAATATTCACTGTGGAAAAAAGCTGTATGACAATCCTGTATTTTGACTGTGAAGTAACTTGTCTCCTGTGAACTTCACTAATGTCATCAACCATGATCAGTGTCTCTAGTCTTTCTTTTGATACAGAAAAATGAATTCAGTGGGTGTATACTGTGGAGAAATAGAAGGTGAGCATTCCCGTGATCCATCTAAAAATGCCTGTCACATAAGCTTGAATGTAGTTGTCTTTTCTAGTGTACTTTATCTTGTTTTTAACAGGGACCCAGAGAGAATTTAGTGAAATTTAGTGAAACCCAGAGAATTTAGTGAAAAATATGCAAATGAAAAGCTAGATTCCCAGGGGATATGCTTGAGTCAAAAATGATTCTGTCTATCCAAACTGTAACTAATGAACAAATGATTCAGTGAAATACATTCCATATTTCCATTCACCACCATCTGTAATTGGCAAGATACTTTGTTTGCTCTCAGCTACAAAGCTCGAGCAAGTGCATAACCTCCAAATTAAAAGAGAGAAGTGAATGCTGCGAATGCTGCAAGGAAGAAGCATGGCTGCTTTTCACAGAAACATGTATTTGCACTTCAATGGCTAGCAGAATTTAACATTTACCAGAAACACGGGAACGAGGCATGGGTTCCTAGAAAAAAGTCCAAGACAAGCAAAGTTGCTCTTTTGGCATGAAATTCTCTTTCATTGCAGGGTGCAGCACTCTGGGCTACATGAAGCTACTAAGTCTTTTCCACTTGTTGTCTAGACCCTCTATACCTTTTTGTTGGGATCCTATTTCATTTCATGCAGTAAAAATCAAATGGGAACAATACTCAGCTACAACAAAGGCGTTGCTGTTTCAATAACTAGCATCCTTCCCTTAAAGATATTCTCAGCATGTTAAAATAAGATCGTACTCCTGCATATAGTTCCATTTGGACACATGTAGAAAAAAAGTCTTGACTAGAGTATGGCAACAGACAGCAGGATGCTTTGTTGTGAACTTAGGAAGAGGGTTGGTTTTTTGTCAGTCTGTTTCATACAATTTCAAATCCTCCTTTCCATAGGGGTATTAAAACTATTTATACTAGGTAAGCGGAAGTGTGGGAAAAAAATCCAGAAGGTAAACTCACAGACTCACTATGTTACATGGAAGAAGAAGGAGAGAAAGATGTGATTCACAGCCCTGTGTTCAAAAACCTTTAGTTCTATTTTGCAAATAGTGGCTCTGGTTGCCTTAATATTAGTATCTATAAAGATGCTTTACAAACATTATATACTAAAGCAGGTACTAGTGCTTTCTGCCTACACAGGAAAACTACATGGTCAAATGCAGACAGTCTTAAACTAGTGCCGCATGCTTGGTGAGCTGGTAGGAAGCATTGCCACCTCCACCCACACCTATTAACTTCATATATTTCATAGCTCCAGTGGGGGTGGCATGCTGCCACTGAGGTCTCGGGCTGCAGGGCGTGTCCCCCTCTTGCACCGGTATCGGACATCACTGGTGACTTCAGCTGTGGGAGGTGTGCCCGGGTGGAGGAACTCCTCCACTTGGTGACAGAGCTCCGGGAGGAGGTGAGCAGGTTGAGGACTATCAGGGAGTGTGAGAGGGAGATTGACTACTGGAACAACACCCTGTGCTCCCCGTCTCAGACCCAACAGGCAGGCATGCCTCATGCAACAAAGGACTCCCTATCCTCTCTTCACCCAGCTGAACAGAGACATTTAGGAGATGAGGGGACATGGCAGCAAGTTCCTACCCAGCGCAGCAGGCGTGTCCCCGCTGTGACAACCTCAACCTCTCAGGTTCCCTTGCATAATAGATACAAAGCTCTGCAAGTGGAACCGAATCTTAATGAGGATGATGGTTCTCATGGCTTAGAAACATTCCCAAGGTTAAGACATCCGAAGCCCTGCATCAAAACAACCTCCATAAAGAAGAAAAGATGGGTCATTGTCATAGGGGACACCCTTCCGAAGGGAACAGAAGGCCCAATATGCAGACCGGACCCATT